>LPNX010799708.1:0-75110 GCA_001517045.1 Pseudotsuga menziesii | reverse complement strand
TGAGAGAGGTAGGCATAGTTCTGAACCCTTGCAGATGAACCCTTTAGCTTCAACAGCTTCCCATCTTCGTATCCAGTCATGATGACTTGGTTGTCAAAGGAATTTCTTATTTCTACGATTCCATAAAACATGTGGATGGAATGGACTTGCTGTCGAATCTACACCAAGGACAACAGGATTCTCTGCAACTCTGGAAGATAAAGAACATTCTTCAACAAGAAATCAGGGAATCCAGGCATCTTCAGCCGAATGGTGCCCATTCCCTTTGGTTTAAGACTTGACTTATCGGCAAAGTAAACTATGCCATTTATTGTTTCATTAAGTTCTTCAAAACAGTCTTTTCTAAAAGTCATGTGTGATGTTGCACCAGTATCAAGTAGCCAACAATCTGTGTAAGATGAAAGTGAATTCATTTCATTAATACCAAGATTACAATGTGGAACAATACAATGAGCAGAATCTGAAGATTTACTAGCATCTTGGTTCTTATTGTCATCTTTCTTTTGGTTATGGCTGTCTTTGATGGAGTCCCACGAAGCCCAACACTGATCTGCTGTGTGTCCAATCTTTCCACAACGCTTGCACTTCAAATCTGATCTTTTGTTGGAGTTGTTTCTGCCTCCTCTACCTCTGAAGTTTCTTCTTCCTCTGCCTCTCTTGCTGCTTTCTCCTTCGGGATGATCTTTGGATTGGTCTTTGGTGTGGTTCTTTGCTTTTTGAGCAAAGCAAAGTGATTCTCCATAATGCTCGGTTGTCTTCTTACCAAAAGCTTTCTCTCTACCAGCTATCTTCTCTACCAGGGTGTCAAATGTCAATGATTTGAACTTGTCACTTGCTTGCAACGACTCAAGATAGTTGGAGTGAGAAGGATACAAATATTTTAGAAATGCTGCAAGGGGAAGATCTGGTTTCATACCAGTGGCTTGAATCTTGTGCATGATAGCTTTGATTTCAGAGGCAAGTAACATGGGATCATTGTCTTTTACTTTTAAACTGAATAGTTTTAGCGTTAGTTGAATAACTTCCATTTCAGAGTGTGAATCATATAGATCTTTTAATGTTTTTAGTGCTTCAAAACATGATTTTGCAGGCAATATGTGTTGGCTCACCTCTTCACTGACTGTGGTAGTGATTACCGCTAAAGATTTCTTGTCTTTTGTTTTCCAAATGGCCTTCTCTTTCTCGGATTCTGGAGGTCCTGGGTCTCTGGTTATGGGCCCTCCAGCTTCTGTCTCTATTGTGGTGCCTTCGCAAATACTGTCCCAAAGGTCATTGTAGATGAAGGCAGATTTGATCTTCCTCCACCATTCTGGATAAGTGTCTTTGCCAGTGAGAGTGGCACCAACTACAGATGCTATAGATTGCATCTTCTGTGATTGAATCTTGCAACTAAAACAATAGGAGAAAAAGAAGAAAGAGTAAAGGTGCAGGTCTAAGTCTCTGCCACCTTCCTCAAGCTTTACAACAATGTCAATGTCTCTACTATTGTCATACAAACTTTGAAATACAAGGATACCAACTTTCGTGATGGTTATGGCTCTGATATATTCCTCAATGTCACATCTTGAATACACCATACACAACATTCACAGTAGTCATGGGATCATACGCAACAGTCACAACATTCACGACTTATACACAACATTCACGGGCCTCTTTCACTCAACACAAATGAAAATGTTTGCAGAATTTACCACTCAAACTGCATGCACAAAAATAGGGTAAAAGATAGGTTTTATGCAGTCCCCAACTGTTACATCCAACATAGCAAAAATTGTGCAACTTTTACCTTCACGTAGTTGAAGAATGGTGTGAGTTTTCAGCAAGTTCTCTTCAGCCTTTGCAAATCCTTCCACAAATCCTCAACACTTCAATTGATTGAACAACAACCATCGGGTTCACCTTTGCAGCACACAGCCAAAATGTTTCATCTCCTCATTACACAGCCACAGTCTGCTTCAGCCTTCAACTCCACGCAGATGTGGGAAGGGGTGGCTGATGGCTTTTAAGATAGATGATAGATCGCAGCACAAAAACGTAGATGGAGGACATCTCAGTACACGCGCAAAGGCAGAATGGGTGGAATCTCACAAAAAAACGTTGTGAATATTATTTTAGACTGTGGATTTGTAGGAAGATGGAGTCTCAATACAACGAGGATACTCACAACAACAGAGTTGTAGCACACTGTCTGGAAATGAGATGGTGAAGATAGAACACAGTTATTTAAACAAATTTATGGTTAGGCAGGTCTGAGCAATAATTCAACTGTTTTGGCAGAGTGCAATCAAAACTTGCATAGAATGAGGGAGTAATTAATAACGCAGCAGCTATCAAAATGCAGGATCCAAATGATCTCTCATACCTCAAATTAAAACTGTTGTAGAATAACGCATGTATTGAAGGCACGCAGGAGAGACTAGTGGTGGCAGACTGACAACTTGCAGGCAGCCTGAAACATATTTGGTAGAGGGCAGAACGAAGGCCTGGCAGACAGAATGCCAGGATTGAAACACAGGCAGGAGTTATGGAGCTCTGATACCACTGTCAGGTGGAATAACTCCCGAATTCATATTATTTCTCCATAGAATGCCTTTATTTATACATCTACGATGACTCTTGGGATCACACATCCGAGAGTCTCTTCATATTCCTAATATTTACAATAACGTATAATCCTTACGGATTATATTCCAACAAAAACATATACGAGGCAGTTAATAAAAACCATTTATGAAATGTTGGGGTGGCAAGTGTTGGGTGTTTTTCTTTAAATCCTGGAGGAAATGCAGTATTGAATTTTGAAATATAGGGTCTAGGAATTGCCATAAATAATAAAGATAAGTGTTGCACCCTCGATCAAGGTCTTTTTTTTTTCCTAGGAAAAAAGCGTGATTTTCTATCATCAGGTGTGTACAAAATTACATTTTGTAGATGCACATCCAATGTGCATTGCTTGGTAATAAGATAATGTTCCAAGACACATTGTCTTCAAGCCATAACTCTGTTTTCAAGAGCTATTACAAAAAAAGATAGCTACAACATCTAGTTCTGCTGTAAATAGGAAAAAATCACATGGCTTGACAGCCATATAGTTTTTTCTTAGTAATATATACAACCGAAAACCAACAAAGGATCTATAAACATGTTCATAAGGCATCAAAATAAACTCTGTAAGCTGCAGAACCACTCCCCCAACCCGGGGGTTGTTCAATCTATGAACGAACAATGATAGAACTCATATGACGCCCCTTCCTGGACTTCTTTTATCTTCCAAACCCCCAAAGCCAGTTGCAAGCCCTCCTTCAAGGCCTTGTCCCTCTATCAAGGTCTTGTGGACATTGTTTCCCTTATAATCCGATCGATTGTAATCATTGGAGATTCCTTACTAATTATTTCTCAAGCTAGGAAAAAAAGGATCTTGACGATAGGATAGTTGGTAGGCTGTAAAAGCGCATCAATAGGGCCAAATCCCCATTTCTAAGCTCTATCACGTGAATAGAGAAAACAATAAAAAATCATATCAACTTGCAAACAATGCAACTCATTTGGAAATTGGGAGCATGGTTAAAAATGGGGGCCAACAAACCTTATGTTGGCTCCCCTAAGGACTCTAGAGGCTCATCAACCCCTTAAGCTTGCATTTAAGAATTTTATAATGGGGTTGGGGTTAAAATTTAGGTAAGAAGCAATGACCCAAACCTATATGAGATTGGTCCCATTCTCTATAAATGGAAATAGATTTCATTCTTGGGAATTAACGCAGGATATTATGTGTCATTTCTCCTTGTGCATGGATGATTCTCGGGGTATCCTATCTAGAGGATGGTTCATGTCCCATTGAAATGTATTCCTTCCTTCCTATGCTTTGTCATTTCATTTTTCAATTGCAAGCTTAGAGCCGAGGGGGTGAAGTTTGATGTCTATTGCGATTTGGGGATGGTGTTGTAGGAATCTAAAGAGATAGTCACCTTCCCCTATTCCCTAGGGGAGTGGATTCTAGTTGCAGAGTTTGTTGGGCGAAAGGAGGATATACTACAAGAAGTAATTTTTAGTTTTGGTTTTGGATCTTCCTTGTCTTTAATTTGGAAATATTGGGACTTTGGAACTTTAGAGGGTTTGTTTTATTTGGTAATCATGAAGCATACGATGGATCTTGAAGAAAAATTGCAAGAGCTATTAGATGGAATTCAAGAAGCTCGAGCATACATTCATGATATTTGCAACCATTTACGTTGGATGAACTCGCAGTTGGAGGGTCTTCTTGACATTTTTCTTTCGTTAACAACTCATACGCCCTGTTTGGACTCTCACTTGGAACATGCTAAGTAGTTTTTTCATCAACTCACATCTCATATGTCCTATTTAGATTCTCACCATGATGATGTGGAAGGAAATGTCCATGTATATGGATCTCAAGTTGATAAGATTGTGGTCACCTTGGAATGTCACGATCATCTACTAGAGACAAAATGGTACATGGTTTCTGATTGCACCGAAAGCAAATAAATGATGATACAACGGTTCATCAACCCACCCATGCAACATAGACTATTTCCATCTCAGATGACCACATCGATGAAAATGCAGATGAACACGTTATGGATAGTGGACACAATTCCACTTAATTTTAGCTGTTTATGCTTTCTTTTTGTCAACTACTATAAGAAAAATATGCTAAAATATACAGTACTATAGTAGCATCTAGTCATGTGGGAACCATTTTAAAAATTTGGATGACTGTATATGGAATGGGTAACACTTCCAGAACCACTGTCAATTTTGTTTTGAATTGCTACAATGTAACTTTTTGCTGCTGATCTTTTTTCCGCTGTTAATAATGCAATCTTATCTATTCTAGTTATACAAATCCATTGATGAAATTTCTTCTCATTAAACATATGAGATAGGGTCATTAATTAAACATATACAAACGATTTGGCTTCATGAGGAAATGGAATAAGACAAAACAAAATCCCAAAGGCATCACTTCCAAACCTGTATAGGATAGTATTTAATTAAACCATGTGAGAATCGGATTTATAAAAAGGTGATGAATGGGATGACGAATAACCAACATATATTCATCTTAAACCCATATCTATCAAGCACCAAGAGGTATCTATTTTCTTAAGTGTAATTTTTTTATCTTAATTTTTTTATACATGAACAAAGAAAGCTATGGGTCACAAGAAATTTGATCCCTGTCGATGCTTGATAGATCCAGGTTCAATATTGATCTATGATGGTTTTAATTTCCTTATTTTATGAGTCTACATGGATTTTTTAATTTTTTTTTTTGTAAGTTATGAGCCAACATGAAATTTTTTAATTGCTTTTTTATTTTTGATAACTTATTAGTCTACATGAATTTTTTTAATTACTTTTTTATAATTTTTATATTGGTAACATTACGTTACATATCATCGCATTAACGTAATGAAACTTTACAAGATCTCCCCATATTGGGCTATAGAGCACCTCACTCATCTTGATGCAATAAACCCATGTATGAAATGGGTTAAAACTAGATATGTCTAAAATAAGATTCACAAGATACTAGGGAATGGGAAGAGTTAATCAAGGTTTCTCATGTCACTACCTTTATCTAAATTATAATGCCCCTACCACCCAAGCACATTGTACAAGGATGATGCAAATGCCAACAATCTATTCACATGATTCCAAGGAAGTGAATCACATTCCAATGGTGTGTATGGCCTAAATGGCCTCTATGTCTCCCATCGATCTCTTCCAATTATTGGATATGGCCTCTAATGGTTGAGAATTGTATGCACAAAACCTTCATGGTGATGAAAGGTAGCGTAAAATCTCACTAAGATAGATTACAAGCACACAACTTGGTATAAGGGTAATATTCACCAAGCAAATTGGTTTTTGGAATGTCAATGATATCATGATACTAAATTTGCTACTTTTTATGTAGTGATTCTTAAACCATAAATTGAATCACAACATCGATATAATAACCTTATTCTTCATTAAAAAACAAAAGACATTCACCATAAGAATAACACCAAGATATAGATAAAACCCTTAAGGTCGGGTAATACCATCAAATACTCCTTGAGAGGAGAATCGCTTCACATGTCATGCTTGCTACAATACAATTCATCACACATACCTCAATACAATGATAATCGAGTGTATTTATACTTTCTCATGAGTATTCCTAGGGGCTTATGCCAAATAAAGCCCCATTATCATATTATTTATTTAAAACTACCTAGTGGGAGTATTCCATTATTTATGGCCACATTATGTTAATTATTCCCCATCAGGTACACATTAAGTGATATATTCCCCTTGGGGACCTCCCTAGGTACCCCATATTATCCTCCCCTAGGTATATTACATTCCACACCCCTTGAAACATGTTTCATCCTCGAAACATGAGTGGAGTTCAACTAAGAATAATAGTCAAATGGTACCAAGCATGATCATCCACCCATCTAAGTTAAATGTGGATACAAGGTCTAGTTGCTTCATTGCCACCTTGATATTGATTTCGATTCCTTTGGTTCCATGATGTTGGTATGTTACTTTGGTGTCTCCATGCATTGATTTTATTTCTCAATGTTCCTCCATACTTGATGCCCTTTTGGTTCCATGTTGGTCCATAATAATTTTGTTGATGTTGATGACCTTGTCTTGATGTATGTTGTTTCTCATGGTGGTGTGGATGTTGATAGACTCCAACCTTAGTTATTGGTTCTTCTTTCTTTGACTCTTGAACTATTGTTCCTTGTGGTCATATAGCTTCTTAACATATTTTTCCTATTTATCTCCTCCTTGAGGAACTTTTTCATCTCCTTATATATATATTTTATCCCTTTGATTCAACCTTGGACTTTGCATCTATCTGCATGTCTGTGAAAATTCAACTATTTTACTTGCAAGGAATTCTTCATGTGCCCCCTTGGGCCCTTCTTGTTTGGTAAGAGAAATATATCGCATGGTGATTTTATTTTTCTTGTACCAAAGCTTCAAAAAATTCTTTTGCACATTAATATTAACCGTACCAACTTAATCCATCCAAGGATATCCACATAAAATATCCACATCATCCTTATCTATAACAAAAAAATTTGAATGCAACACATATTTATCCATGGTAACCTTCAAATCTTTAAAAAATTGAGTATTCTCACTTTTAACCCGTGTACTTTGAATATACTTTGCAAGAATTTGTAATATTTTAACCAAATAAACATTGATAAAATTGTGTTTTCTACTAGGGTTTATAGAAATAATGACATTCTCTTGCTAAAGTCATCGATGAACATGTAATAAGAAGTTGCCACTTGAAAAAAAATCCTTAATGCTTTCTTCATCATTATTCACAACTTCAAGACAACTACCAAAAAATATGTTTTGACCGTTTTCCTTTGAAAGTTTCGTCTTGTCCTTATCAATCAACTTCCATTTGTATTCCTTCTTCAAAGTATGATACCACCTGTATAAAAATCTTTTTTATATTCTATATTGAAAAGACTTAATAGTGCCTCAAGGTCAATTGTATTAGACCATATGACAATGTCCTTCTTAGATTAAAATATGATTCATGTCTCTAAGAAGAGGGTTTTCGGTCCCCCAATGATATATGCATTCTCTAATGCTAGGATCATTATAGTTTACTATAAAAACATCTTGCTTTCTAACTCCAAATATAGAGCTAGGGTTTTGAAGAAAATCACTTACTTTTGATGCAACAAATTTAAAATAAGTTTCACTCCCTAAATATTTATTGGAACCTATTATGGCGCAATTATGAAATGCCACAGATATTTTGCATCGAATGGAGTTGGTTTGACTAAAATTTGGCCACTCTATCAAGAGATATCAACTTTGCAATCCGCGAAGCCGACCCTAGAAAAACAATAAAAACAATTGATTTCAAATCAATGATAACTTCACTTTCTGAACATTGTTTTGGATGTTTTTTTTTATATAAAAAATAGGGTGTGTTGGTGAGAGGAACTTAGATATGCAATTTGTTTCTTCATATTATGCACATAAAATTTCAGAAACTGACCTAAATTCCACCGCCCTCTTTTTCCCTCCAAAAATTTACAAAAAACAATCTTCCATATTTTTTGGCCTAAGAAGTGTTGTGATACTACTTGTAGTGATTATTAACCCATAAATTGAATCACAACAAATATACATAACTTTTATTTTTCAAAAAATACCACAGATATCCATGATAAGAATAACACTAAGATATAGAGGAAACCCTTAAGGTAAGGTAACACCATCAAATACTCCTTAAGGATGGAATCACTCCACAGGCGATGCTTTCTACAATACAATGAATCACACACATACCCCAATACAATAAAACTCATGTTTTTATACTTTCTCATGAGTATTCCTAGGGGCTTATGCCAAATAACCCCTCATTATTATATTATTTCCTTAAAATACCTAGTCGACCTATTCCATTATTATGGTCACATTACATTAATTATTCCCACTTAGTTATTCATTACATGATATATTACCCTTGGGTTTCTCCATATGTACCTGATATTATCCTCCCTTAGGTATATTACAATTTAGGAAACAAATTAGAAACTCAACTAATTAGTTGCAATGATCAATTAATGGAATCCATAGATCTTCAATCTCATAATTAAATGAATAGTGGAGAATACATAGTTTTTGGTATTCTTCCATTGCCAAGGGAGAATGAAACCATGAACGAAAAACCCATCTTATATACATGAATGAATGTTTACGCCATTAAAATAACCAACTAGCAATTAAAAATAGAATAGTTTCCAAAACTTCCACACAACATTTAGTACGAGAATTACATAAAACAAAGAAGAAATTCATCACACAAGAACTCAATGGACATGATTTTTGCCCCATAAGCCCATAGAGGAAAACTAGCATTAGGATGGTTTCTTAGTCTATATTTTGACAACCTTTGGTTGCAATGCAAATCATGTCTCTATGGGCTTTCACAAAATTACACGACTCTTCTTCCTTTTCACTCTTTCCTTGTGGCCCAAAAAATACTCTTTGAGAGTCAAGTTACGAGAAGAGGAAGGAAAGTTTGGGAGTAATGGAAGGCCGAGAGACTAGTATTCCATTTCCTATTCCTCTCCTTTTCTCTTCTATTTTATTTTTCCTTATTAATTTAGTTCTTTTATTTTATTGCTTTCACTTTCTTTTATGTTTTTATCCAACCTTCATTAATTGTTGAATGCACTTATAGGGTAGTAAGTATTACAACCATTCACATGTGCTCAGGTCCATTTAAGATAAGATAATAACTACAGTGTTGGGATAGATTTTTTCTTTCAAAGTTAACAAGGAAACGACCAAAGATAGTGGTCATTAAACAAAAGGCTAATCCGAAGGGAAAGATCCTTCCATAGTAGGTAGGGATTAATAGCCTCCCAAGCCTTTTATATGCTTTGCAAAAACAAATATATCAACAATTTACATGAGATGGTGTGAGAGATATGGTTTGAATTGAAAATCCTTTCCACTAACACTTCCAAAGTGGAAATCCCTATTTTATTTTATTTCTAAGAATGACCTTCCAATCTTCTTCCCATCAACAACTTGGATCACCCATTTAACATATGGGGCTTGTTCTTGTAGGTGAGTTTCGATGATATCCAAGCCTCTAAATGATCACAATATGCAACAAAAATCCTAGTTAATTATGTGGAATTCCTTAACCTTGTTGATATTGACCAATTTATAAAATTTCTAAGAGCTTTCGCCAACTTTGAATAGGTTGCTTTAGAGAGGACTTAGCTGGAAGAATAATATATGCGAGTTGTAACCAACTCTTCATTGCAAATTTGAAAATTTTCCTTAAGGTAAGAGTTTGGTAACCCACTTATCACCCCCCCCTTTGTACTAAAACCTCCTTTAGGTCTCAAGGAAAGCCAAGACAAAGAAATGGATTCCCAAAAAAATAAAACATGGCCTAGTTGAATCCTATACTAGTTTCACAAAGACAATCAATAAAGCATATGACACCGGTGCTCTTTGTAACACTATTATTGTCCCATTGAATGTTTGATCTCGAGGCCACACAAAAAGTGTCCAAACATTCCATGGTATGTACCTAATAAGTTTAGTACTCTAGATCATTAAGAATAAATCATCAACAAAGTCACAGTTAAAAAATCGATTAACATCAAGTTCAGGGAGAGGAATGCCTTCAATAAGGTTGAAGCTGAATCTAGATCACAATAAATAGTCAATAGATTCATTGAACAAGATGTTTAAGGCTAGAGCAAGGGGTAAAACTATCTTGATGGACCAAAAAATCACTACTCACTTATACTTATATCTTTTAATGTAAATACAAGTTGACACATCTATAAAGAGAGTTTCAACTGTTGGAGTCATTTACCCAACTTGCACACTTATTTGGTCAATTTTGGCCTATTGACCCACTATCCTAAGTTTAATTGACTTACTTGGCATTAGATGAGCACACTATGACATCAACATGAGCACACCCATGCCCTCCTTCAGTCAAGGAGGCCAACTAAGCCTTTTCCTTCATTCGGGGAGGCTAATAGGGCTTCCTCCTTCAAACATGGAGCAATTTTGGGATGATTTGAGTGTCATAAATGCACCTAATTTCTAGCTGATTGTTGTTTCACCTAAAAATTAATTAAGATGAGTTGTAAGGGCACCTCCATTCATTATTTGATTATTTTTGGCTATTATTTATGAACTGGAGACAACTAGGGCGCCTCCAACCACTTCTGATGACAAGTGGCACTTTAGTTAACTCCATCGGAGCTACTTGGAGTTATGGATGCACTACCTCCTTGAGTTGGACATGCAATTACATGTGATGAGTCACTTTCAGTTAGACTCAGTCATCTATTGCACTCCGATTCAGTTAGGACTTGGTGTGATAGTCAGTTATGGATTAGCTCAGTGGTTAACTATGTGTGCTGATTGTGGCTGACATTCAGTTAAGATACACCCATCCATGCAATTCGAACGACCTCCTTGAGTATTCGAATTGTCTTGGAATTCATGCATTCTACATGACATTGTATTGTACTATCATTCATTATTGATTATATAGGGTCTGCAAACTCTTATTGCAGTATCGTTACACCATTTTCATGTGTAAATTGTATTGAATCATTTGTAGACTGTGTTTAGTCCCTAGATTACTGTGACAGGATTAATATGGTGTTAGAGCTCATGACGGGACGAAGTTCATTCTCTTCAAAAACATGGTTTTTGATGGATCTTGCATGAAAAATTGGGCAAAAGCTCAAATTCCAGCACTGCACCAGAAGCAAAAGGTTTACCACGTAATACCCCAAGTTAAGGAATTGTTGATTAGGATTGCTTGATCAATTATGCTGGGTGTGATTAAAAGCTGAAATGTGTAGGCTGTTTGACCTTACGGTGACTTTATTGGTTCGATTTGTAGGTTTTACAAGTTCACTACATCCACTACGACAGTTTGATATGGCTTCTTGTCTAGATCTTTTGACTTCATTTAATTTCCATCAATGGAAAGGAGACATGGATATCCAGCTACGTTCCAGAGGACTCTACCGGGTCACTATGGACACAGAAGAAGAGCCTACTCATGTTATAGACAAGGCTATATTTTTGAATAAGAAAGATGAAGCTTTCAGTTTCTTGTGTCTCTCTATCTCCAAGTTTCTTCTATTCCACCTCTCAGGATTGAAGACTCCGAAAGAGATTTGGGACCACCTTGCCTCCCTGTATGGAAAACAGGATGACTTGAGGGTTTATCAGCTTGAAAACAAGTTGATGTCTCTTCAACCTGGCAATTTTGAGACCCTCAATGATTTTTTCACAAAATTCAAGCATATAGTCCTTCTACTGAAGCAGTGTGAGGTGAAGGAGGATGATCAACTCATCCTCACCATTTGCTCAAAACTTGGAGCTGACTATTTGATGTTTGTTTCTACATTTCGTGCAGGGAAGCTCACAACCCTTGGATGGAAGATGCCTTCACTCAATTCCTTCATTGAGTCCCTAACAAGCGAGCATGATAAGCTTGTCCAGACGGGGATCATTAGATCCTCCTGTGATCAAGCCCTCTTTGCTTCAGGACCCAAGGATCTGAAGGGGAAAGGAAAGCAACAAAAGAAACCAAAAACCAAATTCGAAGCTCCTAAGCCTAAAGTTCAAAATCAACAGCAAGGAGATGCTCCTGGCTCGAAGAAGAACAAAAACAAAGACCACCATGGGAAGGAAAAATTCAAGTGTTCATACTGCAGGAATGGATTCCACCCTGAACATGCCTACATAAAAAAGAAGCTTGATGAAGCTACTTATCTCCTTGAGAGAACTAACATAAATCTTCCAGAAAGCTTTTGGAGGAAATAAAATCAAGATTGGGAATACCGGCACGAAAGAGGTCATGCCCTCATGGCAAGCACTTCGAAGTCCAAGGCTCTACTCATAGTTTCTGGAGCTTCGAACCACATGATGGCCAGCAAAGAATCTTTCTCTTCTCTTGACACCAGCAAGAGCATTCCCATCCACATGGGAGATGACTCTACCATCATCTCAAAAGGACAAGGTACAGTAAATCTTGAGCACGGTTATTTTTCCAATGTTCTGTATGTACCATATCTTGAATCATATATTGAATGTATTTTCTGAGTGTCTATCAAATGGATCATACTGGAGTGCCCAAGAGAGTATCCTTCAGCCTAGATGATGTATAAATTACTGAACTTTCATTTGGGAAACTTGAGGCAAAAGGCTATGCAAATCATCATGAAAAATCCTATGAGTTTTCCCATTTTGTGGAGGATGCAAAGCCCACAGCTCTTCTGACTCATGGAAATGAGGTCAGAAGACTACGGCATGAGAGATTCAGCCATATAAACTTTAAATACTTGCAGAAATTACAGAAAAATTCCATGGTTGAAGGCCTCCCGGTCATCAAATCTACCAACAGAATTTGCAAAGGCTATATTTTGGGCAAGCATCATTCTGATATCAACGGACCAATGGCCACCACATCCTTTAAGGGATATTGGTATTTTCTCACTTTTATAGATGATTTTTCTAGATATACATGGGCCTTCTTCATCAAGAAAAAGTCAAAAGTCTTAGAAAAATTCATTGAATTAAAAGCACTGATTGAGAATGCATCTGGGAAAAAGATCAAAACTTTGAGATCTGATAATGGGGGGGAATATATCAGTGATTAGTTGTTCATATATGTTCCTAAATTGGTATTCATATCCAATATTTAGTCCCCTACACTTCCCAACAGAACGGTGTAGCAGAGAGAAAGAATCAGTCTCTCAAGGAAATGACCACTTGCATGCTGGAAGCCAAGAAGTTGACTGTAAATTTATGGGCCGAGGCCATGAATGCTGCTATATACATTCATAACAGAGTGACTCACTCATCCATGAAAGGGAATTCCGATTTCAAAGCCTACTTTGGACACAAGCCGAATGTGTCGAATCTCAGGGTGTTTGGGTCCACTACATGGGCCCGAATTTCGCATGATAAGAGGAAATATTTGCAACCGCAAAGTATTGAATGTTTGTTTATTATATATCCCGAAGAATATAAAGGTTTCAAACTTCCGGATATCAGAACAAAACAAATCATCATTGAAAGAAGTGTCCGGTTCGATGAGCCTCTTCAAGAGGTAGAACTAGTGAAGGAGAAAACTGCTGAATTTCCTTCCTATTCTGCTGAATATTTGGATGATGAAATTGGGGGTGATGACCCTGATTTGGAACCTTTGATATTTGATATAAGTGACCAAAAAGCATCAATTTCAAGTTCAGAACCTGAAGTGCAAACACATCTCCTAACTTGGGCTAGACAGACACTTTCTTCCACCGGTGACAACATTGGAAATCCTGGCGATCCAAGAAGAACCCGGTCCGATTTCCAAAGAGAAGGTATTGCTCTCTCTTTTCATGACTCTTTGCTGTCCAAAACTCATTATTTAATGATAATTTCATATCCTAAGTCTTACTACCATGCTTGGAAATATCCGATATGGCAAGCTTCCATGGACGAAGAGATGAATTCTCTTCGAAAGAATTCTACTTGGGAGCTAGTTTCTCTTCCTCCGAAGAGGAAATTAGTTCAATGCAAGTGGGTGTTTCAGACAAAGGTTTCTTCTGATGGAAGCACCTGCAAATATAAGGCAAGGCTGGTAACAAAATGGTTCTCCTAGGTCCAAGGTGTGGACTATCATGAGACCTTTGCACCGGTTGCAAAAATGGACTCCATCCGCCTAGTTTTGGCAATTGTGGCATCCAACCAATGGGAAGTGCATCATATGGATGTTAAGTATGCCTTTCTATATGGAGATATTCATGAGGAGATATACATGAAGCAGCCCGAGGGATACATTTCAGATTCATCTTTGGTTTGCAAATTAAAGAAGTCATTATACGGGTTAAAACATGCCCCAAGAGAGTGGTATTCCAAGATGGATGCCTTCCTTCTTTCGCAAAACTTCCAAATATGTAAATCAGATCCGAATGTGTATCTACAGAAGTATGATGGTATTTGCTTATAATTGTTTTATATGTTGATGATCTCTTGATTACTGGTAGCATTGCTGCTTCCATTTCAGTCATAAAAACTGTCCTCCATGATGCATTTTAGATGAGCGATTTGGGGCTCTTGAAGCAATTTTTGGGGGTTGAAATTACACAAGATTTTGATGGGATAATGGTCACTCAGTATAAATACATATCAGACCCGTTAGTTAAGTTTAACATGGCTGAATGTAAGGATGCTCCATTCCCTTTCTTTTTAGGGATCAACCTTGAAGAAGGAAAAAACACTCCACCCATGGATTACACAATCTATAGCCAGCTGATTGGTAGCTTGCTTTACTTGACACATTCTCGGTCTGATATATGTTATGCCTTGAATTCTGTATCAAGATACATGCAGAAGCCTCATGATATTCATTGGAAGGTAGCCAAGAGGATCCTCCAGTATATTCAGGGCACCAGGACCTACGACATTCACTATGCTGCAGACTTTGAGCTAGAGTTGGTTGGTTACATAGATTCAAATTGGGTAGAATATTCTATTGATCAGAAGTCTACTTCCAGATATGTATTCATGTTTGGTGGTGTCCCTATTTTCTGGTCTAGCAAAAAGCAGGCCGCCATTGCATTGTCTTCAGCAGAGGCCAAGTACCAAGGAGCAGTGAATGCTTGCATCCAAGCTGTTTGGTTGCAAGGAATTCTTTCAGAGATTGACTTTGGTAGTACTTTGTCCGTTGTCCTCTTTTGTGACAATCAAAGTGCTATTAAGATCTCCACAGATCCAGTTACCAGGCAGAGGACCAAGCATGTAGAGATACACATGCACTATATCAGGGAATTGGTGCATGACATGACCATCATTCTGCAATACTGCCCTACCGATGAGCAGATTGCAGACATCTTCACCAAGAGGTTTTCAGAGAAGAAGTTCACTTACCTCCGTTCACTGTTGGGGGTGAGTTCATCAGGGTGATCAGATTACTTTCTAGTGTTGAGCTTGAGGGGGGGGTTTTACCACTGGGTTTTCCCTCTTTGATCACTTAGATTTATTTTGAGCATTGTTTGAGTTACATTATTGTACTGGGTGACCTATGGCCTTTGTTGTCGGGGCCCTAGCATTTCATGCATTTTATTTTTACTCCTCCTGAGTATAGCTTACAGGGGGGGAGTGTTGGAGTCATTTACCCAACATACACACTTATTTGGTCAATTTTAGCCTATTTACCCACTATCCTAAGTTTAATTGACTTACTTGGCATCAGATGAGCACACTATGACATCACCATGAGCACACCCACGCCCTCCTTCAGTCAAGGAGTCCAACTAAGCCTTCTCCTTCATTCAAGGAGGCTAATTGGGCCTCCTCCTTCAAACAGGGAGAAATTTCGAGGTGATCTAAATGTCATAAATGCACCTAATTGCTAACTGATTGTTGTTTCACCTAACAATTAGTTAAGATGAGTTGTAAAGGCGCCTCCATTCATTATTTGACTATTTTTTGCTATTATTTATGAACCCGAGACAACTAGGGTGCCTCCAACCACTTCTGATGACAAGTGGCACTTAAGTTAACTCCATCGGAGCTACTTGGAGTTATGGATGTGCTACCTCCTTGAGTTAGACATGTAGTTACATGTGATGAGTCACTTTCAGTTAGACTCAGTCATCTATTGCACTCCGATCCAATTAGGACTTAGTGTGAGAGTCAGTTATGGATTAGCTCAGTGGTTAACTATGTGTGTCAATTGTTGTTGACATTCAGTTAAGCTACACCCATCCATGCAATTCGAATGACCTCCTTGAGTATTCAAATTGTCTTGGAGTTTGTGCATTTTGCATGACATTGTATTGCACTATCATTCATTATTGATTATATAGGGTGTACAAACTCTTATTGCAGTACCATTACACCATTTTCATGTGTAATTTGTATTGAATCATTTGTAGACAGTGTTTAGTCCCTAGATTACTGTGGCAGAAATAATATCAACATTGTTGATGAAGATGGTACCGAACCCCAAGGTTTTAATAATCATAAGGATGAATGGGAATTCCAACTAGTCATAGGAATTTTCCAAGTCAATTTTTATAAATAGGGCATTGATGTTGGAAGTTCAGTCCCATTCCATGCCCTCCTAGAATATAAGAACATTAACCATGATATACCAACCCTTAATACAACTTATCTACTCATGGAAAATAGTCTTTGGAAGCCAATCCTTCATGCATAAGGCAAGCACCCTAGATATATTTTTGTAAGACTTGTTAAGTTGAGTGTGGGCCTCTAATTGGTAATGTAGATTGGGTCCCATACTTTGGAAATGGGCTTAATTAAATTACAATTAATCCCATTCTTAGTGAGTGGTTTCAAAAGGCTTCTTTGTACACTTTCAAGATGTTTGATCCAACAAAATCCCACATTGCCTTCTATAACTCACAAGGCATTCCATTGAGGCTAGGTTTCTTTTCATCTTCCATTCATGGAGGGTTTCTGAGAGATTGAAAAGAGACATAATTAAGTCATAGGATTTTGTTTTCTCCTTAAAGATCAACCATGGATTTTAAGTGCAAACAATTTTTCATGGATTCCCATCTCTCTTCATAAGGACTTGTGTTTAGAATACTAGTCTATAATGATATACAAACTCTTTCTTGATATCTTATGAAATGGTGGTTCAATTCAGTGCAATTTTTAGGGCATAGATACTCTCATTGGCCTCCTTGGTTGCAAGCACCTTAAATAAATATTTAATGGGCCTAAAACTAGTTTGGATATAGTGGAGTTTCAAACTTAATACAACACCTCTATCTTGGTGGATATCATCCATCCAAAGAAGATAAATTTTAGTTTAGTTGTATCGGATTTATTTTCTTCATCATATGCAATTCATTATAAGCGTTGCATGAATTCCTCCAATTCATCATGCATTGCTTTGTCAAACAATGCCAATTCTTGGAAATTTGTCTACCATATCCCTTCGAAAGGCAATATTTTTAGAATGGTATGTTCCCACCATAGTAGCTAGCTAGAATCCATGCTAGGTTTAGGGATAAGGTTCTATACTAATGAGATGTAGTCTAGGAAAACTTGATTTTGGAGGTAAGAAGCATTCAAGATATACCAAGTACTTGGAAAATACATCTTTTGAGCCCTCCTTGAGATTGAAAACTAGGTAGGTTGATGGTCCAATAGGGTGGTTATATCATTGACATGGAAAGATCAACCTTCATTGATTTCAAAGTTTGAACATGTTATGCTCCAATGGTAAACCTCTATCAATATATTGGTGGATCCTTTCAGAACCTTTTATGAAATTATTCCAAGTGAACAAAACTTCACTAGAGTCCCAATAACAATTATGGTTAGGAGCACAAAACCCACAATAGACCTTCAAAGCAAACAATGCCTATTTTCCCCCAATCAATAGGTGTAGAGGAAACACCTCTTATTTATCTTATATACACTTGACCATGTTAAATTACCCATGAATGAGAAAATAAGCACTGGAAAACCCATTAGCTAGATAATGCCAATTATTTGCATGCTCCCCTAAATCAGTGGAGGCATAGATGTTGGCCAAACCTAAGAGCCATTAGTCAATATTAATCAATGCCAAGAGTAATATTTATGAGGGATTCATTTATATTTCTGATTGAGGGAATATCAATACAACAACACCACAATTTCTTTTTGCCTCATCAAAATGAATATGTCCATCTCTTGGCCATTTGACAATCAAGGTTGTATGTAGTATACACATTTTGATTTTGAGTTATCATAAACAAATAATATATGTCCTTCTAATTAATTTCAACAACAATTGTCTCCTTTCAAGTTCACTAAATCCAATAACCTTCCATGTGGTCACTTTAATTCTAAACCATTAACATCATGCATATTTGCATCAATAACCTTGAGGTCGTCGAGAGTGCCAACGAGTTTATTTGCAATGAGTTGATGGGTGGAACAACAAATCCCCAATGGTAATATGTCTCAACCATTTCATTTTCCCAATAGCATTAATTTTTACTTCCTTTCCTTGCATATGTAGGACTATGAAGGAGAGAAATCTCTACGACTACCACTCTTGAGATAGGTCAAACCACTTGGAGGATTACTAGCTACTATAGTCAATGACCTACTAGATCTAGCCATGACTAGACCTTTAGGGGTTTGTAACTTCAGATCTTGCATTCATACTACTAGATGCTTTTGTTCTTACTTTCCATTTCAATCCAACCATATTCACCTACCTTCAATGTCTGGGAAGCTTTAGTGGTTGGGAGAGATTGTCTAGGATGGATCATTGCATGATTAGCTTGTGATATGAGAAAATAATAAAAAATGAAATTATCCAAGTTTTGACACCAAATTAAAAGTTAGGAAGATTGATATAGAGGATCGACAATTGTAAAACTTATCCTATCCCTAAATGGGCACGAATTCCTTAAGGTCCTTTGAAAGGTTCACCTTAAATCAAACTTGTTATTAGGGCCTTCGATTAAATAACCCTTCAGGTTCATAATAATTAAATTCCCTTAAACATTAGAGATATGATATAACTTTGGTTAGAATTACATTATAAGGTTTAGAAATTCAATATAGAGTAGGCAATACAACTAAGACGCTTTATTAAATTGAAAAGTCTTGAAACTAGGTATAAAAACCAACTAGGGTATTCTTGTAAACCTAGAGGCATGAACATTAGATTTCCATCACATTGTTTGAATCCTCAAATTAAAAAGTAATAATCCCTTGTTTAGAATGGAAGTATGGATGCAATGGTAACCTTCCACCCAACATCTCTCTAATCCATCATCAAATAATGTCCTCAAGAGGGACGCTCTCAACAAAGTAACCGAGGATAAATCCAAAATAAAATTGACAACATAAATGATCATAATCAAAATTAAAAATCATTGCTAAGAAGATTTCCATTACCACTCTCAATGTTAGTTGAATCTTTGAGTTGAACAATAGATTTTTTTGAGTAATTGGGAGCTCGTAGTGCCCATACTCACCATATGACTAAAAGGATGTTATAATATCTTGATCTTGACCCTTTTAACTTGATCTTGTTTATATTGTAATTATTCTTTTAATTACTATGTTTTGCTTCATGCTACGAGGTAGAATTACTATGGAAATTTTAAAGACATTTAAACATGATCATTATTAATTTAATGGAAGGTTTGAAGGCTTCTTGGTGGAAGAACACCTTTGGGGATATGAACCCACTAGAGGGAAAGGCAAGGATGTGTAAATGAGGAATTGACCATTTTCTCATGATTACTATTATATGCTATCTACAACCTCTTCCATGTGACTATCTTAGTATCATTCTATCCTAATGTTTATGATATTACAATTAGGATCCTAGTGAAATTACAAATTACTTTAACTAATTTTTTCCCAACCTTAAGTACCTACCTCCTATATTGAAGCAACTAATTCCTATATTCATGCAATCAACGAGAGTTCAATTGTGACTCTTGATCCCTATCATTAAGGAAGTGGAAGAGTTGGATTAAGAATCTTCCTTTCCCTCTCATTCATTCATTCATGCAAAAGAGATAATTTGGATTAGGAAAAAAAGCTTAATGAAAGAGTGAGTTCTTGAGGAGATAATAAAGTTCTTGATGGAAAAATAGTAGCACAACTATCATAGGAACCATGGAGAGATGAAAGAGGTAATGTCGTGTGGAATAAACATGAAGATTGAGTAGGGAAAGACCTTCTTCAACCTTTTCACTTTTGTTGGATTTATCGGTTGGTTTAGAATCCTTTGGTAAGAGAATAGTGATTTGGGAGATTTGACAAATCTTCTTCACCTTGTTGGTCTCATCGATATCACGATGGTGGAATACACAAAGGATTTGCTTATTGTTGGGAGGAAAATGACTCACCCACAATCAATTTCCTTGGAACTCAATTCGTAAAAAGATTGGTTCTTTTCTTCTCCTCATTTGTGGTGAATTCAATCTTGTATGATGAAGAATATACATTTAATTATTTGTTATAAGGATTTGCATTTAAATTTCCTTTAGGTTTTATGAGAAAATGAATCAAAATTTATATTGTATGAAAATTGTTTGTAGAAATTTATTGCACATACAAGTCTAAAAACCAACTTTGCATTTTTGGTGAAATGTTGTCATATGAAGTGGAATGAATATCAAATATGGACTCAAGATAATTAGCACATATCCTTATGTTTGCACTAAAAATCAGCTTTAGATTCATTTGTGTGACCAACAAAAAATGAAAAATGGCTACAGATGAAATAAGCTATAACTTGGCCATATGGTGTTCATTGGCATTCAAATTTTAACATTTATCTAACATCAATATCTTTGTTCTCACCAATAATCAATTCATATTTTCTTATATAACCCTAAAAACACAAAATGGTTGTAAGTGAAATTATGCTAAAACTCGGCCCTATTGTGTATGTTGGCATTTGAATTTTAACAAAAAAATTATGAAAAAATATCCACATGATCACCAAATTAAAATTACATTCATTTGTTTCATTTCCCAAAAGGTGGAAATATTGCTAATTAAGAAGGGACGCTCAAATCCCCCATACAATTGTCAAACGGTGTTTGTTGTCCATGAAAAGTTTTCAAATATTTTTTAAATGTTATTAAGATATTATTTTAGACTATTATCCAAGTTATGAACTGGTTTAGATCATGGTTTAGTCCTTGATTGACCTCCTTGAAGGGGGAACCCTCATTCCCCCTACCCTTGAAGATATGCGAACACTATGCATTGTTTGTTATGAAACCTATATGAATGTTGTTAATGGTTATTGTGAGATATTTACCACTATCACAAAATGGAATTTTATCATGTTTTGAGCTCAATTCTAGTGGTACTTATGCTATAAGTGTTTGAGACAATATTTTGTGAACTCATACATGTGTGAATGATGAGGCAAGAAGCCTATTTATTAAAGATTCACCCCCCTATGTTTATAATGACTTCGATAAATATGGAATCAGAATTCTAGTCATTGTGTAAGGTATTTCAAGCATGAGCTTAGGGACAATAACCTAAACCTTAATATTGACCTTCTTGAAGAAGAGAACAAGTCCTCATTCTAAGAGAATCTAGGATATTGATGAGTTGAGTTAAAGGATGAATTTTTTATTTAGAGTTGTGTATGAAGAAAATGTTTATGTTTATGAATACTTGAATATACCATATATGTTTGATAGTCACCATTTTGGAAAGGTGATATGAGGCGAATTGTGAAATGTTGCTTTGAACAAAAGTAAGATTTGAAATTGATTTTATTCTCTAAAAGATATTTTTAGCTAGACATTGCATTTAGAAATTGTGAACTTGACTCATGTAGATTGATACAAATCCAAAATTTGTCATTGAATTAAGAGGAATGGATTTTATGTTTAAATGGTCTTCTATTGTTGTATTTTGATTTACATACCATTTCCAATTATGAAAATTTAGACCAATAGACCCTACCTTTGACATTAGTAATGGAGGTACTTTACAAATTGGTATTAGAACATTTGGTTACAAGAGTAGGGGTTGTATGGGATCAAAGGAAATGTATGACATTGTTTTTTTTGTGTTATGATAAGCTAACACATTATTATTGTTACACACATAGGGACTAGTGTACAAATTATGAGCTAATCAATTTTACATTTTCTAAAACCATTGGAATTTGGTTTGGTAGTAACTTATATGAGAAGAGATACAAATGTAAATTGCATGCATAGGATTTAACTTATGCACAAAATGCATAGAAATGTTTCCAAAGTTGTTGCTACACTCCAAGAATACAATTAGCATAAGAATGTGGTGCACTATTGATTATTGGGTACAATGGCTTGTTCACCTAGGAGGATAAGATTATTATTTATTAATGATCCTTATCCTTCTTCAATGTATCGATGCTTAATGCGTGAGTTTAAAGGTAGTAACTTCTTCCTTAGGATTGTCTTCCTTAAAAGTGAAGATATCTTATATCTTTGCGATATTGTAGATAATTGCTGACATGAATTTGTCTTATGACTATTAAGAAAGAGTTTAACCAATGTTAAAATAACCATGTCTGGTGGTATATTAGTATTGATAACGAGACTTAGTGGTAACACCCTTGAGGGTTATCTATGAATATAATTGCGTAGTTTTCTTATGCTTATAACTCTATAGAGTGAAGTTGTTATTCATGAAGAATATTTTATAGGTCTCTTAACCTGAATGCATGTTTATTGATATGAATGCATGGATGGGTTTGATTGCAGAACAACAAATTGTAATTGTTATGTTTTGGTTAATGCTATTTCTACCTAGTTGTCTTCATCTTGAAGGTTATGCTATGTTGTGTACTATGAATTCTAGTAAGAAAATATTGTATATAAAGTGTGTAAGAGTGTTATGTATGATATGATATAAGACATCTTTTGTTTTATGCTAGTTGTCATTAATAAAACATAATCATAATTTAAATATGACTTTGAAACTTATCACGTGAGCGATCATGGACATTTATACAACAAATTGATCCTATTTATGAGTTAAAGTTAATATCAATTTCTACTAAACCAATTTAAGGATGATGTAGATTGTTAGGGTCCTACCCTAACACTTGAGCCCTAATTTATTAGTGTGCAAGGCCATAAGGCCCGTTAGTTATTTAGTGGGTAGTGCATTAATGTCAAAGGGCATTCCTTATTGAATAAAGGTCCCTAGGTGGTTGATCCTCATCAATTGCCAGAACACAAGTAGTCAGGACATTGGCTATTGAAACACTACATATAGAGTAGGAAGATATGTAATGTTTAATCAATAGTTGTCATTGTATTTTGAGTGTTGCTCTTAGATATTTCCAGCTTGAACATACAAGTGAACATAATGATCCATTTGATCTATATCTCTTATATTTTTCTATTTTTTATCTGAATTTGTGGGTTTAAGAATATTACAAGTTGTATCATAACTCTTTCTTGGGCCAAAGGGGAAGTTTTTTCTAGGGTTTGGCTCCTCTTTCAAACAAGTCATGTTGGCATTTTTTATCCAAAAATTTTATGTGCTATTTCAAGATATGAAATTTGCAAGGTACATAAAATACATATGAAGGTAACTTGTGTATGAATTTTAGCTTTTGGGTTGCCATAATTTTGGAGATATACTCAATCATAGTTAAAGGTAATTTTTCCTAGGGTTTGGATCTTTCAAACAAGTTATCTTGGTGTTTTTACTTTAAATTTTTTTCTGCATCATTTCAAGAGCTAAAATTCACAGGGTCCAAAAATACATATGAAGGTAACTTATGTCCGAATTTTAGCTTCTGGGATGCTATACTTTTGGGTATATACTGTATCAAAGAGAAGCGAATTGTTCCTAGGGTTTGGCTCTTTTAGATGAGTCATTTTGGGACATTCACTCCATTTTTTTTAAGTGAAGTTTTAGTGTTCAAAATTCACAGGTTATAGAAAAGACATAGGGAATCAACTTGTGTCCAATTTTTAACTTCAAGGTCATTGCCATTTTGGAGATACTCTTAGTGCAAATTAGGTAGTTTGAATGGACCAAAAAATAGCTATAACATCCTCACCCTTCAGGGGGATTGAACACCTCGCAAATGGGAAAGGGTGAACTTAGATATCAACGGGTGTGCCCACTTACCCACACTTATGGGAAATGGTTTGAGTGAACAAGCAACCAAATGCACAAGGAAACCAACATGGGATCACACAACAAGGTTACTAAGTGGGAGTACGTGGAAAGGTGACCAAGTGGGAGTACATGGAAAGGTACACTTATGGGAAATGATTCGAGTGAACAAGAAACCAAATGCATAAGGAAACCAACATGGGATCACACAACAAGGTGACCAAGTGGGAGTACGAGAAAAGGTGACCAACATGGGACCACGTGGAAAGGTAACCATGTGGGAATGTATGAAAAAAAGACCAAGTGGGAGAGCATGGCAGATGTGAAAAAGGAGTGGGCATCGACCTTTCCTAAGAAAGAATCATTGGGATGACTTCATAACCAATGGGACTCTGTGGACAAACCCAACGCGAAGTGTTCCCACTTAAGTGATTGGATGCAAGCGCACGTGCTTGTGGTGAAATCGACTAAGTGGAAAATGGGTGTGGGTGTCATCATGTGAGTTATCTAACTAGGGGACAATTTTCTCTATTTTTCAGTTGGTTTTTACTTGTTTCTGGCTATGAATCTTCACGGAATTTTCAAAACATGCAAAAATATTGTTAGATCTTACAGAGTGTAGGTGCTTGGGGGTTTTCATGTTAGGTGATTTCATTTCTGCACTTAAAATCGCCCAACAAACAACACTAATTACAAGATTTTGTGAGTTAAATTCACTAGATTTCAGCTGAAATTCAGCCAGAAAATGAAAATCGTCCCCTAGTTAGATAGGTCCACCGTCATCATGTATAAAAGGGAGAACATGCATAAAATAGATCAATGAATGAATCAAGGAAAATCTACCAAGGATTAACACAGAAGGAGATATATGTGTGAAGAAGACACGAAGCACCCGTTTTTTACAATAAAAGCGATGAAGGGAGGAAGTTCCCAAGAAGATGGGTTTGGGATGCACCGCTTAGGGAATGTTTTTCTATATAATTTGGGTAGCAAGCTTGGTGTCATGCCCCATTTTTAATTGAGGTTTCAACCATTGGACAACCCTCTATGTAATCTTGTCAATCTTGTAATATTAAGTTTACCTGTGCACGAGTTTGAGCAACACTGTATATGTTGTGCATTTATTCTTGTTATACACTTACATAACTTGTTAACATAACACAAACGACACATAAATTAATAAGTCTAAGTACAAAAGTACTCGGGTAAGGTTGTTTGGTGGAATTAGGAGAAGGTAACGTGTAGTTCATAGCTGAAGGTATAGGCAGGTTATGAATGAATACGTGTAGTCTGTCATCAAGTAAGCTCAAACGACCAATTCTTTGAGAAGAATGTCCAGGCAGTGTTGAATAACTTCCAAGGGTTTGTATGCATACAACATGATGCTTCTGTGTTACGAAAATAGGTATGATATTATGAAGAAATCTCAATTGAGCATTGCTTCACAGAGAGTATATCGTTGAAGGGTTTGACACTAGCAGGGGTAGACCATAATCTCTCTACCCATTGGCAAAGTGCAGGGAAGGAATGACGTCCACAAAACTTTAGAATGGGTCTAAGGTCAATCATAGAAGTTCCTAACATAGCGTCAGAAGGTTGAGATCCATTAAGGAAAAATGATGAGGATGCAGTGTATTTATAAGGATGCATGACCAAGGAATCAATAGTCATCATAGGAGGTAAGTACCTTCATTTTGGGTTGTAGGTGTGAAGCAGTCACTTGACAAGGTGACTAAATATGGGATAACAACCATGGTAGGTTTGGAATATGAGTCTACCTCCCATCATAAAGAAAGTGATGGCATATGACACTCAAGGGTTAACCAGACTAAGGCATGAGTTTCATATTTAGAGGAACTTGTTGCATGGATTTAAGAGTCCCTTGAATAACAACAAGACCAAGAGTTTGTGTAGACCAAAGTGAGTCAAGCCATTATATCGTGTAATGATAGTTTTGATCTAGTTTCTTTAACCAAAGAAGTAGAGGATATGATAGTTGAATGGAAGTTGAAGTTACAGTTAAGCAAGTGGCGGAGAAAGTGCACCACTAGGAGGACACTATCAACCTTCTCAAATGTCAGAGATGTCGTCCATGGAGGGAGTTCAAATGGATTGATAAAGATCTAGGATATAAAGTCGTATGATGGTACCCGCGATGCAAATATGTTGGGGAACTTATGTTGGGATGTGGATCAATACCTTGAATATATGAACAAGAGTTTGGATGAGGTCAAGGTGAATGCTGCCACCGTCTTCTTGAAGGGAACGACAAATATTTAGTGGAGAAATTAGGTAGAGGATATTTCTACCGGGAAGAATGTTGTCTAGATATATAATTGGGTAGACATGAAGGTAGCCTTGCAAGCATAGTTTGGTTTGAGTAATTAAACATGGATCATAAGGATTGAGTTAATGGCATTGAGCATACTAACAAGATCGTCGATTACATTAAGACATTCTCTAGGCTCATGTTGGAGATCAAGGAAATGAACGAAGAGGATTGATTGTATCACTTTATGAAAGGGTTGCAGCCTTGGGAACAAAATGATTTACAACACAAAAAAGTGGAGAATCTTGCCGAAGCCATTGCCACAATTGACAAACTTTTTGACTTCAAGATGAGGCCCATGCGAATCATGAGGTAGAAGAGGTCATTGTGACAAAGAAGCAACCTAGCAAGGGAAAATGTAGGAACAAGGGGAAAGCTCCTGCAAAATTGAGAGAGGAAAAGCCAAAGAAGACAGAGGCACCCAAGGAGAAACAAAAGAACCAGAGAAGTTGTTATATTTGTGCAAAGGATCACTATGTAAGAGACTACCCATTGAAAAATGAAGTTGAACATTGTGGAACAAAAATCGACTCAAACTTTGGTGGGAGTATTGTAGGTGTCTGGTTCCATAACCAAATAAGAGACTATCGCCAATATAGAAGAAGACATGTTGAATTTATGCCATGATCTAGTAGAAGTGAACATGTAGACTCTCATCGCCCTTGTGGACGGTGGAGCCACCCATAATTTCATGAAAGTAGAGGTTGTTAACATGATAAAGTTAAAACTTGAACCTACAGACAACTCCTTTAAGGCATTGCACTTAGAGATTGAGTGGGTGGTTGGGAAGAAAAAGGGAGCAATGAAAGATATAAGCGATTGGTGAGGGCAAGAAAACCTCACAATCATCCCTATAAATGAATTTTATCTTGTCCACATAAAATATTTCTTGAATATAGAACATGAAGTACTCGCTCCACATTTGGATAGTGTGATTTTCTTTTGGGTAACTAGAAGGTCACCGTCCTGATGGTAAGGGTTGGTTATGTTGTATAAATTATTGCTTTGCGATTGGTTGCAAAAAGTGAACAAGGAATGAAAATGAGACATTATGAAGGGAGTGATGATAGGTTGGAAGGGAAAGATAATAATACAACATCCAAGTAAGTGGACAGGAGCACAAAATAGCCAGGAGGTAGTGAAAGAAAAAACACCCAAATGGGAAACCCAAAATAGGAGGACTTGCCGACAGTACAAGGCGAACCAACAAAAACCAAGAAGCCTTGGTATGTGGTAGCCAAGGAAGAGTAGCAACATGAATTGAGCACACTTGTATAGGATAATTGCTAAGGTGATCTGTAGGAATACAAATTGTTGGTAGAAGGTGATGGGAAAATTGGGTCTCAGTGTTCCCTTATTATTGTACCTAAGTGTGACCTACGGTCCATGCAGAAAAAGTGCACCATCAAAATACAATCAATTCAATATATTCGGGAGAGGTGGAACTTGTTTCTAGTTACCTCTTGATCTCTACTAAACTAGGCAAGAAGTGGCCCCCGTCGAGGGGGATAGAGCTAGGCCAAGTCATTAGGAAATTGATCTGAAGACAAGAGAGAAAGTTAATTATTGGTATAGTTGAAAGAGTTCCAGTGACACTTACTCATGGTGCTTCAAGTACCATGACCAATGTATGAAGGGAAAACATTAGGATTACCATAATGACTTTCAAAAACAAGTAGATAATTCGAGGTGATCAAGAAATGAGTCCAAGAGAAGTAGGGCACAGGTGGAATCTAACAAAGGAATTTTGGTTAACAAGTTTGGGTAGTGAAGAAACAAAGTTATAATAACTACCCAACTTGTACCCACACAATACTAGGGAGTGGTTCAATCACAACAAGTTGAGATGAAGGTATTTTGGTAGGGTTGATTCTTAGGTGGCATCACAGAAGGTTGAGGAAGAAACCATCATGAACAAGTAAGTATGGACGAGTTCCATTAAGGACTAGATGGGAGAGAAGAGTCTTGGGACAACATAAATACCGAGTCAGGAGTTCAATCTAAGAGACCCTCAACACTCTCACAGTAGCAACCAAATCTTACCAGGGTGGAATCTTTAAATGGAGCCTCAGGTTCTGGGAAGGATAAGTAGAAGAGGTTTTAAAGACCAAGTGTCTGTATTGCAAGAGAGAAAACCATTCAAAGAACCTATGTATGAAGAAAACAATAGATCAAATATCAAGACTTATTGAGAAGAATATTTTTTCCCTCCTAGAAGGCTCAAGGAAGAGTGATTTTGGAAGCAAGACTGAAGATCATGAGAGATTCCATGCACTGAAGGATGCCATTCTCACAATCACAAGCCTTCCTCATTTATTCAGGATCCTCCAACCACACAGTTTCTCCAAAGAATCATTTTCTTCTCTAGATCCCACTGGTGGTCCAAGCATACACATGGGAGATGACTCTCAAATCGAAGCTGTTGGGAAGGGTTCAATTTAATTTGAGCATGGAGTGTTCAATAATGTCCTGTATGTCCCTCCTTAGAAACAAATTTGTTGTATGTTTATCAGATGACCCATATTGGTTCACCAAAGCAAGTTGTATTTCGACATGACACAGTTGAGATATCATACATCTCTACTGGGAAGTTGATAGAAAAAGTTTATACAAACCATTCCTTCAAGCCATATGAGTTCTCACATTTTTCCATACTCACATCAAAGTTCCCTATTGACCCATGCTAATGAAACAAGCATAATTTGACATGAGAGATTTGGCCATATGAACTTCAAATACCTCCACCAGCTGCATAATAAATAAATGGTTGAGGGATTGCCTCTCATCAAGTCCTATCAAGGTGCCAGCAATGGTTTCTTGGTAGATAAGCACCCAGAGCGAAGGTATGATGTTGGGAAGGCAAGAAGAGATGCATATACACTTGATTTGATACACAGTGATGTCTATGTACCAATGCCTACGACATCTATGAATGGATCTAGATACTTTAGGAACTTCATTGATGACTACTCTAGATATTATTGGATCTACTTTCTTAAGAACAAGTCTGAGGTGTTTGAGACTTTCAAAGTTTCCAAATCCTTAGTTGAGAACACTCTTGGGAAGAATATCAAAGCACTCACATTAGACAATGGAGGAGAGTACATCAAAAGAGAGTTTCAAGAGTTGTGTGCTTCAGAAGATACTCAGATGAAACATCCAGTCCCATACACACCACAACAAAATGGTGTAGATGAGAGGAAGAACCGATCATTAAAATAGATGGATACCTCCCTTCTTGAAGCAAGTGATATTCCACTATATATATGGGTTGAAGCAGTGAATTGTGCTTCATACATCTAGAATAGGGTACCCCACAAGTCAATTGTTGGGGTCACTCCATTCAAAGCATTGATGGTACATAATCCTATTGTCTCACATATGAGGGTTTTTAAAGCATGGGCCAAAATCCCATCTGACAAGAGGAAATCCTTCCAAACCCAAAATAGCAAATGCATTATGCTGGGATATTTAGATGCAAAAACTTACAAGTTGATGAATGTTGCAACGAGAAGATGCTTCATGGAGTAGAGTGTTGAATTCAATGAAGATCCATTGCATGGTATAGAACCAACTGAAGAGGAAGGTATAAATGATCAATATATACCATTTTCATATGATGATGTTTTTACTAATGTTTCAAATTCAGAGTCTAAAGATGATGACCTAGAGGAACCAAATATTGATATTAAGAATAAAGATCAAGCAAATCTAGATCCATCTCTTGCTCCTTCTCCTAATCCATGGCCTACATGGGATAAAAAATGCATTGAAGCTACTAGTAACAATGTTGGGGATCCATCTGACAGAAGGAGAACCAGATCTCAATTTTGAGATGAGAACCTTTTGCTATGTCATACAAATCCACTTCTATCAAATAGGTGCTACATGGTGTTGGGGTCTAATCCACATTCCTAAAAAGAGGAATTCCATGATCCAAGGTTGTAGGAATCCATGGACGATGAATGTGATTCACTATAGAACAACAAGACATGGGATCTTATCCCCTTACCTCGAAGGCCTGTCCAGTGCAAATGGATCTACAAAAACAAACTAGCATCAAATGGATCTACTATCAAGTACAAGGCTCGGTTAGTTGCAAAGGGTTATTCACAAGTTCATGGGTTGGACTACAATGAAACATTAACCCCTGTTGCAAGAATGGACTCCATAAGGTTGGTTTTGGCCATTGCAACTTCGAAGAAATGGGAGGTACATCACATGGATGTGAAGAGTTCCTTCCTCCATGTGATCTAGAAGAATATACTACATGAGACATCATGAGGGGTACACTAGAGATTCTTCCTTGGTATGCAGACTAAGTAAATCTATGTATGGGTCAAGCAAGCCCCATGGACATGGTATGCCAAAATGAATGTCTTCTTACTGTCACATAAGTTATAAAGGTGCAAGTCCGACCGCAATGTATACATGCATCAGAAGGGAGGTTGATTACTATTGATTGCATTGTATGCGGATGAATTTCTCATTACCAATGGTTCAATTATTGGATTGAGGGACATCAAGTCAGCCTTGATCAAGGATTTCTCCATGACATATCTAGCGATGTTGAGGCAATTTATCTGCCTTGAAGTGAATAAAAAATATTTGGGGATCGTGATTTCTCAGTCCATATATGTAGGTGATTTTCTCAAGAGGTTCCATATGACTGATTTCAAAGAAACATCCTTCCCCTTCCTGTTTGGCATCAGATTGGAAGAAGGTGGTTCTACACCCTTAATTGATAACACTCTCTATAGAAAACCGATTGATAGCATATTGTACCTTACTCATTTGAGACCAAACTTGTCATATGTTGTTTCTAGGTTCATGTAGGAGCAACATGAGCCACATTGGAAGGTAACAAAGTGCATCTTGCACTATGTGAAGGGTACCAGAGAGTTTGGGATTCACTATTTTACTGGTACTCAGCTAGATCTGGCTGTTTTTACTGACTCATAATGGGTTGGATACAGTACTAACATAAAATTTACTTCGAAGTTTGTGTACATGTTGGGATCTGGACCAATCTGATGGTCAAGTAAGAAGTAATCATCTATTGCTCTCTCTTTCGCTGAAGCAGAGTATTGGGTGGATGTGAATGCAGTTATTCAGGCAATTTTGCTACATGGGATTTTGACATGGTTTGACATTTGCACTTCTTCATTAGGAGTCATTTTCTATGATAATCAAAGTGCAACTAAAATTTCTAGTGATCTAGTACATAAGTAGCGGGCCAAACACATAGAAGTCCATATGCATTATTTTCGTGAACTAGTGCATCGTAATACTATCATTATGTATTACTTCCCTACAGGAGCCGGTTACAGACATAATTGAAAAATATTTTACTGAGAAGATATTTGTTTACCTAGGGTCTCTTCTTGTTGTGAAGGTTTGATTAAGATTTTAGTTCCTAGTCTACTGTTTGAGGGGGGGGGGGTTTCCCATGAGGTTTTCTCCATTTCCTTGGTTTATTGAACAATTAATTTTTCATTAGATTGTATATGTGGCCTTTGGTCTCAGTTTCCAGGGTCCAAGCCGTCCAAGTTTGTATTAATGGGGTGTGTTAGGATTATTATAATCCTCTCTTTTCCACCATAGTCTAAATGTGATTTTTCCTAGCTTAATATGTCATTATCACTTTCATTAGTGTATGGAGATATTACCTAGGTCCCATTATCCACTTGATGCGCCCTCATGCATCCATATAGGATCTCCAGAGACCAATCCCTATATTTTAGGAGACCACTCTGAGTTACGGGAATTCAATTATTAGTTCACCCTAGTTAGTGTTGAGTTATGCTCTGATGGGCCCCATTCAGTTCAATCTCAGTTAGCCTAGCGCCTCTTGTTACAGCTGATTTTACCACACATGGTTGATCACACTTTTATGGACTTCCATGTCCCTCTACAGACTCTTTGGACCCCATGGACCATTTTTGTACCTCTGATGTTTCCAAGATCATCCCTAAAAACACCTATTATTTGCTATACGCGAATTTTAATCCCTTTCTCGCGTACATACACGGATATTACCCTTAAACCCGCGTACATCGGGATGTGTGCATAAGTCCAAATACTTTTGGAGTTTTCTTTGATGTGGATCTGAGTCACTTGTATCTTGGCCTTCCATATGCCTCGAGATCACTCGGATTTGACCTTCCATTACCCCATTGAAGCACTGTATAAGGAACCCCTTGGATACATTGAAGAGCAAGAAAACTATAGTCCATTGTTGCCATAGCTTGCTTGTACTTGAGTTTGCATCCCTTTGTCCCTTGGAGCACTTTGTATTCTTATCAAGCTTGCCTTTGCTTGTGAGCTTGGTATCGAGAGATGGAGGATTGAGGTGGTGGAGGCCCAGGTGGAGGACTCGGTTTCTCCGGTTCGCAGACATGCCGACAGAGGTTGTCACTTACGTAATCTCTGATTTAATTAATATAAATATCTTTTTCTGTCCAATGATGTGCATTTAAATGAATATTGAATCCATGGATGCGTTTAATTGCTTATGCATTATTGATTATATATGCTAGAGTAGGCCTAACACTATATTCTATAGTATGCTTGCCTTGTTTACTGTTGTTGAGAGTAAATTGCTAAAGCAAGCGGGATTGGGAAAAGCTCAATGGGGATCTACTTCAACTGTCCGGAATAAGGTATGATTCAAGATCCTTTAGTGTTAGATGTTTTATTTCTCTTGCATAATGGGAAGGGATTGATTTCTGCGGTTTCTCTATTTTTTGTGGTACACCCCAAGCCATAGGAAGTTTTCTCCGTAACATAATTGGCGACTCCACTGGGGAAGTTCCTTGTTTTGATTTGGGGTTTGGGGGCACAATGTGATTGATCTTATTGACTTGCTCTTTGTTTCTCCTTGTTTATGTGTTGCATTTAATAGTATGTTCATCCATTGACACTCCCCTATATTGGTTTGACCCTTAGCTTGCTTTTTACCACTGTCTTCTCTGTATACGCATATACATGCAGGTTTTTGGACAAAATCTGCATATACATGCAGGTTTTTGGACAAAATACGCATATACATGCAGATTTTTGGCCAAAAGTTGCGTACATACACAACTGTTCTTTAAACAATTGCGTACATCCTCCCTTTTGGTTGATTTTGATGTTGTGGGAAGTTGTTGGGTGGGTTGTGAGTGTGGTTGGGTCTTCCTGGGTTTTGATGTCGTCTGTTGGATGCTTCTTTTGTGACCAGAGACCTATTTTTCATTGATTTTTATTTGAAAGTAGTTTTAGTCATTTATCCTTTTAGTTTTTCCATTAGTGCATTACTCTTTTTGTCTTGGTTTCTTGCTGGGCTTGTGTTTTATGTTGGCTGCAGAGACTGAGAGTTTTAGATGACTTTTATTTGCATTTTTCATTCTTTATATTGAAAATACAAAATAGTTGCATTCTTACTTGCATCTTAGGTAGGGATTTGAGGAGGTACTTGCAATGGATTACTTGGATGAGAGTTGTGTTTAGATTTTCATATAGGAATGATTTTTTATGCATCTCATGTAGTGGCATACCCTGTTTTTCATTTGACAAAGATTGCACTTAGTATTGTTTTTTATGGTGTGCACTTTTATTTCACTGCTGAGTCTTCATATCATTAGTTGCATGGCCATTTCTCTTTGAGTAAATACAACCAATTAAAATCAACGCATAATAAAATGAATTACACTCTTTTCTTTTCTAGGGTGCATCAAAAAGATTAGGTTTTAGGGTCTTGGAATAGTTCATTGTGAGTCAATTCTCCAAGACCACTAAACAAAACAATTAGGTGTCTATCTAGGTGAGAGAGAAACCCTTGGTATAATTAGTGTTTCTCAGGACGCTCCTCTTACACGGGAGTTAAGCACGAGGCAGTGCATGTGATTGTGATTGGGATGACCCCTGGTCACTTTCTGTGAGCATCAGAGATATTTCTAGGATTGTATTCGTATCTAGGGGCTCTTTCAAGAGTTTTGGGCTTTGCTACCCTGCCCATACAACCGATCCCGCTTGCAATTGTCCGCCTGAGCATTGGTTATATTGGGGTGACCTTAATTGCCTTACTTAGGTATCGCAGAGGGTACTTGCAGAGGTTATTATGTAGGTGTCCTGGCCAGGTAGAGGTTGGACATCATAGTCGCTTTATGCGTCGAAGCTGAGGGCCACTATAATTGGTTACATACCTCCGCTTGTAGTGTATGGGAGTTTCGAGCCTCTCCTAGACGAGAAATACCTGCTGCATTCGGGAGCTCATATACCCTCCCCTTGGTTTGTTTGTATTTTGGTTGTAGATTTTCTTAGGAGTGTGCTCTTTGTGCACTAGTTGGCCTTTGGGATCGCGGTTACTTGAGTATATTTATGCTCTCCTGAGTTTGGGTCCTTTTTATTTTTGGCATGCCTGGTACCCTATCACCCGTCCTTGGTCCTAGTATGGACCCTGGTGTCGGACTTGGGGGAATCACAGCCCCTTACCGTGCTCATAGATTTGGGAGTGGTCACATTCTTCCCTCTACTCCATTTGTGGAGGATGTTGACTCCCTTCTCTTAGTATTTACACCGGTGGTCACCCTCATGAAGGTGGTAGTGGATGCATGAATGTTGGGTCTACACCTTACTTTCCTTTTTATGTCCCATCATTCATCGCATTGTTTCCTTTGGGTGCAGTTGTCATGATCATTCCTCCATATATCCTATAGTTTGGATTCTTTATCGACTATTTTGGGTTGTTTTGGACTAAAGTGGTTGTCATGTAGGGTCCAGTTTTTGTACACTCTCTCCAAGGTTTCGACCCGTTCGTTCCTATCACAGGTATTATGCCTGAACTGACATATAGGTTAGGATTTCATATCCGCCTGCATTTTACATGACCTTATGACTGTTTCATTTTAACCTTAGGTACAAACCCATTCCATGGTATCACATAACCTTCATGCTGTTGTTAGAAGTGGTACTATGTGAATGGTAGAGCTTTCCTATACATGGGTATCCTAGTTAGCTCCCTTTTGCATTTGGTACCCATGCTGTGAGTCCTCTCTTAGGTCTGGGAGTCCCTCCTAGTCCCGTCATGTCCTTGAGCAAGAGCTTCATACTCCTCTTGAACTTTATGCTGGTAATTTCCCTGGGACTCCCTTGTATATGTCAAGCTGTAATTGCATTATCATGAGTTTTTCTTGCCTTATTGAGCCTTACGTTGGCTTCCCCGAATTTGATTGTCAGCCATATAGCCCGATCTTGTCTCATGTCTAGCCAAGCAGATCCTTTTTATATATCCTTTGCAGCTTGATTCCCCATTTTTTTACCGGGAGGGGACTTTCCCATGAGTGTCGTTATCCTACATATGTTTCCTTGCATTGAGAATAGGTATGTTCCATTGCTTGGAACTAGTTTGTTTGTCCCTTGACACTCATCTCCTCCTAGATTTGTAACTATAAAGCACTTTTATTCTTTTTCAAGCTTTTCAAAATATCTGAAAAAGTCCAAAAAAATAAAAAAACCAAAAAGCCGGACAGGAAAATATGTTATCTTTGGCAGCAGTTAAGTCGTGTCGCCTTCGAACAGAGCACTGTATATCACATCCGTTGGTTTGGTTAATAGTTTGAATTTAGGAGCTGTACTCGTTTTTTTGAGTTTATCTCCACCTACCGGTTAAGCTTCCAGTTCCTATGGAGCCTTTGTTGATGCCTCCTGTGTCACAAAGATGTCCCGGTTTTGTATATCAAGTCTATGCTGCCTACATTCAGTCATCATTCGCCTTTATGCTCTTGTTCGAAGGAAGTTGAAGCTTGAGTCAACCATTCCTCAGTTGTCTTAACTTTGCATGTCGGCCATTCCTCGTATTATTACTGGTTCGTACACATCTTGTTCGAGTCCTTCCACATTATACAACATTGCTGAGTACCTCATGTTGGCGATGGGGGATGCCTTAATGCCCTCCTTCCAACGGATTCCATCCTATCGACTTCAGATCATTTATTATGGGATAAGAGTCTAGAGTCATTTGAGTTCCTTGAGACTTACAGTCATCAGTGGTAGGTTCTCTCGCCATCGACAGTTTTTGGGAATACATCAATGTCTCCTGATCGATGGATTCTTTCAAGTGTTCGACCTCAACACATCTATTCGCACTTGTTAGATTGCACTCTAGTACCTTGATTGCCATTTTCACTATCAGTGGGTGATCTCGCATTTGTTAATGACATACATCAATGACCGGTAATCAGATGATGGACTACTATGTTTGACCTCGACACCTCTATTCACGTAGTAGGACATGTACTCGTAGCGATTTGTGTAGAAGACTTTCTAGATTGGTGGCATTCCACATATGCTACCGCCTTGATTGTGCCAGTGTTCATGAGATTTAAGCTCTCGTGACTTGATTCCAGTGTATGTCAGATATCTTCAGCCATTATGGAGATCTTGATCCATTGTATATATTCAACTTTCATGGAGATCTTGATCCTTTGTATATATTCATCATGGAGATTCTGATCTATTATATATTGTACGTAGCGATGACCATAAATGTCACATTTTGTATATCATGCCTATTCATTGCCATTGTACTCTTATGTATCCGGGACTGCTATATGTATTTGCAGTCATATGCAGAGATTGATTATTGTACTATACTGATGGATGGTTGGTTCTTCCACATGGTTCTTCATCACTCCATTTCTAGGATGGATTTATAATGTATTTCGGCCATGATATTACCCCTTTGACCTCACACATAGGGGGCATCTGTTATAGCTGATTTTACTACACATGGTTGATCACACTTTTATGTCCTTCCCTATCCCTCTGTAGACTCTTTGGACCCCATGGACCATATTTGTACCTTTGATGTTTCCAATATCATCCCTAAAAACACCTATTATTTGCTGTACGCGACTTTTAATCCCTTTCTCGTGTACATACACGGATATTACCCTTAAACCCGCGTACATCGGGATGTGTGTGTTATCCACTTATTTGTACCATAGTTGGATTACCTGAAAAGCCACCGGTTGACATACATGTTCAATGTCTGATTCCAGTGTATCAGTTGACCCGTCTTCATGTCTAGCCAATATTGGCTAGTCAGTTTTTCATTTGAATAATTTTGACCATGGCCCCGCGGGGTTTGTAATAAAATGTGCTAGTAGGGTATTTTTTGAGTGGTTCGGTCTCCTGAGATGTAGAATCTCAAATAAGGTATTCCAGGGATATTTTTTGCCCCTGACAATTATGCTTTGCCTTCAACCGAGTATAATTGACGAGGTTTTCTCACGCTTCCTCCAAAGCTGGAATGCTCGATGTTGAATTCTGGGCCTTGGGGGGTTATTAGAGCCCAACTGAGTGTTATAAACCTACTAGGAATTATTTAGGTCGAGCATGGTCATGTCCTAAGTCATTTGGACAGATAATTTTTTTTCGAAAAAATCTTTTTTGAATGGGGAAAAAATTATTTCTAAATTTTTTTAATTATTTTTCTAAGTTTTTTGGGTTAATTTTTCCATAAATTAAATGGAAAAAACCCATTTGTAATAAGTCGGTCATCCAGACCCCGAATTCAGTGATTGAAGGCTCTAGCCTTAAGCCAAAAATCATTCTTGATCGGCCAGCCAGTCAGATCCAGCTTTCAGATCATCAATCGGACACATAATGCACTTTTTCTCAAAAAAGTTAGTTTTGAGGAAAAAAAGGAATTTTTATTAAAAAATGATTATTTTGGAGAAAATTAAAACTCTCCAAATTAATCCAAATTCAGTGAAATAAAAGGCTAAATGACATCTCATTGGGCATTTATGATGTTTGGAGTTGTCATAACTCAGCTTCAGTCAGCATTAAGTGAGCAATTAATTTATATTCAGTTAGCAGACTGGTCATCTCCAGCTAAAGAATGAGATGGAGAGCACTCATTGGTCCGATGATTTGATCGAGGTAAAGACTGAAGCTTGCACCATCAGTGGCCTTCCCAAACCTAGCAGAGGCTCCAGCCAAACCTAAAAAGTGGTTTACCAACATCCCATGCATCTCTCCTAAAGCTCACGCCCCTCTCTCTCTCCTGAAGGCGCCTTCCACACGTGTGGCCTCAATTCAGGGTTGTTTGCAGTGATCAGGGTTGGAGTGGGGGCGCCTTGCCTAGGTGGAGGCCTCCCCTCACTCCCAGCTCTTCGTTTTAGGTTTGGGTTCTCTGTTAGGTGGCTAAGCCGGTTAGGTTTGGATTTTTGGTTTTAGGGTTTTAGCACTCTCTCATTGTATAAATAGAGGTTCTTTTAGCTCTATTCAGATGGATTTTTGTGTAGAGAAACTCTGTCCAAACTCTGTAATGCTTGTTGCTTTTGCAACCGTGGAATAAAATTTTAAGGATTTGGAGGCATACATGGTTTGCTAATGTGGATGAATACTTGGCGAATGAGGTGAAATGTTTCAATTTATTTCTTTTCTTGCTTAGGTTGGATAATAGTTCATGCTTTAGAAGGCTTCTATAAGCACGTAAGATTGATTATTTGATGTTCCAACTTAATCTTTTATGGTTTTTACTCTTATGAATTAAAAGTAGTATTGATTATTTAGTTATATGATATGCTCTTTTATATTTTTATTTGATAAAACATACGTGATCTAATCTATCTTTTGCAAGTGTTGAGTTGAAATTGTGCAGATTACCTCATTGAAGCGAGTAGGAGTTTGAGCTCAGGTGCATCCTCTCCTCTCAAAGCCAAGGAAACTTCCGGATTATCAAGCTTCAAATGAATCCAAACGCCATCAAAGTACCACAGGTTTGAGTGTTTTCTTTCATCATTGTTCATTTTTCAAAATTCATAAAATCTTTTTTTTCTTGGGTTAGGGCACGGTTTGGGCTAAAGTGAACATTCATTGACCAAGCCTTTGCCCCGGTTGGCTGCCCTGTTTCTATTTTGCAGCCTTTTTGGCCTTTTTATTGCAGCCATTCTTTCCTATCCTTCACTGTCCACTTTTCCCCACTTTTTTACATTTTGGACAGCCCTCTTTCGTCCTCTTTCTTCACCTTTTGCAGCCCTCTTTTTATCCTCTTTTGTGGCCATCTTTTGGCCTGTACTTTCAGCCTTCTTCATCATTATTTGCAGCCTTCTTTCTTCGATTTGTAGCCCTCTTTTTCCCTTAGTTTCCAGCCTTCTTTGACTTTTCTTTTTTCCTCTCTTCACCCCTCTTTCACCTCTCTTGCCTTACCTTTCTCACTCATCTTTTCTTCCTTCTTTTGGGTAAAGTTTGAGTAGTTTTTTCTATCAAGTTTGTAGATCTAATTTCAAATTATTTTTATAAACTAATATCATAACAAGTGTGTGTCTAGAGCTCTTAGTTTCAGGCAGGTGAAGGAGAGCCCAAAGGCCACAAACAAGCAAGAAGTGCAAAATAACAAAAAGACTCTCTCCCTCTTCTTTCATCCCCTTCTTTCCCCGTTCTTCCAAGAAGCAAAGAACAAGTCACCATGATCATTGTAAAAAACTAATAAAAAGGGCTACTAGGAGCAAGTCTCCTTTCTTTTCTACTTCCCCTATTTGGGGGAAGTGTGTCTGGTGTTACTTTTCATGTTTTATTAGTGTAGTTTCAACTTTAAGTACTTAGCTTAGTTCTTTGATTAGACTTAGTTTTCATTTCCACTAATTGTTAGTTGTTCTGAGTATAATCACTAATTGCTAGATTGATTATTGCATTTTGGTATCTTACTATATAATTGTCAATCATAAAAATAACCAAAATCTCTTGAATCTCACCGTAAGGTAGATCAAGAGTGCTCTCTGTCAGAGAGTTTAATCAAACCATCTTCATCTTAATTGTTGTGCTTGATCTGAATAAGGCACCGGTCCTTTGTTATATCTGAATAATTTTCTATCTTGATCAATTGTCTGTGGTTCATTTTAATTGTTATATTTGAATGCTTAGTTAGAAGTCTGGAATCTTTGCTTAACTGTGTAATCTCTTGTTATCAACGTGGATTGCTTCTAATTAATCATCATTCTCATAATAAACAATCACTTCTAATCACAATAAACTCCTAAATAACACCCATCCGCATCTGTAACCTAAGAACACTTTAACAACCTTAAGAGCCTTAGTAAACTTTTTTGTAGGGACTACCCCCCTTGGCTTCATTAGGAGTTAGCCTAAACGGAGGAGCTAGGAGTAGGTGATAGTACCTAGATCTGTGCTTGCCCCCAAGGTCACACCTCTCCCACTTTCTCAAGTGAGGAGATAGCTTTCAATTGATTTATGCTGCTGGTGTGCAATTGGCGGACAACATATTTTAGCGCCGTTGCCAGGGACAAACCTTTTTGTTCCTAGACGACCTTTGTTTCTTTTAGTTTTTTACCTTTTTCCCTTTTTGGTAGATTTTTAGTCCAATCACTCCCAAAATTAGACTTAAGTCCACCTGGAGACTCCACTGTCAGTTAACACCTCAAGGTATTCCACTAGAAGAAACTCTGAAGGTTTGTTCGATTTCATCCATGACCCTGAAAAAGTCTATAGGAGGAGAATGAACAAACTAACTTCTAGTAGGATCCTTGCGGAACTTGGATTTGAGTCTGTTTCAGACATCCACCTTTTATTTCAAGAAAACTTAGAAAAATTTCAAAAAAAATAACTATTTTCCTAACACAATGGGTGAGTTTTTTACTCAGCTCAATTTTACTTAGATAGCAGGTCAGCCTCATGACATTCCCGAAAAAGCTATTGATAAGCTTGTCACTTTCATAGGCACTGATGCCTATACCTCTGCTGAGCAACATCTCAGATATTTTTCAAAACAATGTGGTGCCTATGTCAAGGGTACTGACAAACATGAAGATGTATACATGACCCTTTTTGCTCTATCTTTGGATGGTAAAGCCGACAACTGGTATGCTAACTTGTCGAACAACTCTTTCACTACCATAGCTGATTTCAAGACTGCTTTCCTTGGAAAGTTTGGCAACAAAAAGGAACCTAGACATCTAGTGGCAGCCTTGACTAGTATGAAGAAGTTTGATACAAAAACCATGGACGAGTTCAACAATAGGTTCACAGAGTTGTCAAATTCCATCCCTGCCACTTATGCTCCTCCTGCAGCTTCCACTTTGGATTATTACATAGAAGCATTAAGTGGCAAGATCCAGTACCAGATTAGAGACAAGGAGCCAACCACACTGCTAGCTCAGAATTTGGCCATTAAAATTGATAACAATATGCAGTCATCTGGTGAATCTAACCTCCAGGGTTATTCAAGGTCTTCAACTCTTTTGAAAATTAGTGAACCTAAAGACAAGGATCCTTTAGCAGTTATGAAGGATGCCTACGAAAAACAAATGATTGAAATGAAAAGGGAGATGAAGAAAAATATGAAGGAAGCAAAATAGAAACACTTAGCACAGATTAAAGAGGTTCAGAATCGGGTCATAATTGTTGAAAGAACTCAACCTCCACCACCTCCTAGAACCTTCCCTGCAAAACCAACATGGCAAAGAAAGCCTCCCAACCATGAGCAGAGGCCTCCTCATCAGCTACAGGCCGCTAACATGGTTGAGCAGTATAAGCCATTTTGCAGGGCATGTGAAGACCTTCATGAAGAATCTTCTTGTTATTATGCATGCTATGTTTAGGAGCATGGTTTTCCAGAGGGTTGTGGTCCTAAAGCATCATTAAGCGAGCCTGAGTACATAAAATATGTAGATGACATGCATGCTATTTCTGGAGAAAGTTGGAGAGAGGCAAAACAATATTCAAGAGAACCTGAGTACATTAACGCAGTTGGACAACTCCATCCTGTCACCATAGAAACCCGGTGTCAAGTCGAAGATTATAGTCAGCAATTGGATGATCTCACTAAAAACTTTAGCACTAATCCTACTAATGAGCATAATGATGATAGTTTGGAAGGTTTACTACCTTGTGACCTTTTTTCTAAAGAAGATGACTATGATCATGAGGAGGGATATAGTTAGGGATGCGATGCAAGTGAGGAAGAATCCCCTTCTTCTGAGATGGATGACAACTACGAGACTTTAATTGAAAATCCAATCTTAGAAGTTTCATGTGATGAGAGTCCTCCATGCTCTCCACCGGATGACAAATATTTGGAAAGTTGGGTCCCCTGTGATATCTTTGAAACCCAACTTTTTGAAGAAGATTGTTTTGAGTAGAATGAGGAGTGTAGCCAGGGACTTGATACCAGTGATGAGACATCTCTCATATCCGACATAGATGGCAATGATGACTATTGGAATTTTATTGAAAATCCAACCTATGATATTTTTGAGAATCTCATCTATGATATGTCCAACGAGGGGAGTGTTTATTCTGAGACTTAAGAAAGTTGTAAAGAAGAATAGTTAGAGTTTTCATATGTGCAGTCATAATTGTATATGAGTATCTGTAATAAGGACTTGAAAAAGCAGCGCGGTGAAGAATCAGATGGGATACAATTAGTTGAAGTTTTTTCTCAACCATCGTCTTCACATATAGATGTTCCTTATGTTTTGGAGCAACTTGGGGCTTATACAATGAGTTATTATTTGATAAGCCTTGATGATCAGCATGATGGAGTAGTCGACCTGCCGCATCATCTCGATTTGTATATCAGTGCTATCCAGGCATGGATAGAAGCAACCTGCGCGAGCACCTACCAGTTTGGGAAGAAGTTTGACGACATTATTCATGCCTATGATTCCCCATCCAGCCCGCCTGTTCTGGATCGTCACGCAGGTTTTCATTTTCTAGAAATTGTGTCCTTACTTTGGCTGGTAACCAAAGACGAGGCAAATTTTTTTTATATTAATAAAATGCTTAGGTGGCTACACTGGATTTATGATTACACCTAACTTTTTTTGTATCATGCTTAGAGTAGGAAAATAGGCTCCTTAAAGTGAGCGTTTACTTTAGCATTTTCTTTATGTACTTAGAAATAAATAAAAATTTCAGTGAAGGATTTTCTTTGAATAAGCAACTTTTGGATCATTGACTCTTTTTCATGAAACTTGTGCTACTAAGGTTTTCTTGTCAAGTTGAGACGTTTTTACAGGATATGGAAACCAGAGATTCTGGGGTTCTCGTATGCTCTCCTTGCATAAGAGACTAGATCGAGCACACGTCCCGTAGTTGGAGCCAGATGTTATCCACTTATTTGTACCATAGTTGGATTACCTGAGGAGCCGCCGGTTGACAGACATGTTCAATGTCTAATTCCAATGTATCAATTGATTCGTCTTCATGTCTCGCCAACATTGGCTACTCAGTTTTTCATTTGAATAATTTTGACCATGGCCCCGCGGGGTTTGTAATAAAATGTGCTAGTAGGGTATTTTTTGATTGGTTTGGTCTCCTAAGACATAGAATCTCAAATAAGGTATTCTAGGGAGTTTTTTGCCCCTAACAATTATGCTTTGCCTTCAGCCGAGTATAATTGACGAGGTTTTCTCCTGCTTCCTCCAAAGCTGGAATGCCCGATATTGAATTCTGGGCCTTGGGGGATTATTAGAGCCCAACTGAGTGTTATAAACATACTAGGAATTATTTAGGTAGAGCATGGTCATGTCCTAAGTCATCTGGACATATAAAAAAATTTCAAAAAAATCTTTTTCGAACGGAGAAAAATTATTTTTAAAATTTTTAAATTTTTTTCCCAAGTTTTTTGGGTTAATTTTTCCATAAATTAAATGGAAAAAACCTATTTGTAATAAGTTGGCCATTCGGACCCCGAATTCGGTGATTGAAGGCTCTAACCTTAAGCCAAAAATCATTCTTAATTGGCCACCAGTTAGATCCAGTTTTCAGATCATCAATCAGACACATAGTGCACTTTTTCTCAAAAAAGTCAGTTTTGAGGAAAAAAATGAATTTTTATTAAAAAATGATTATTTTGGAGAAAATTAAAACTCTCCAAATTAATCCAAATTCAATGAAATAAAAGGCTAAATGACATCTCATTGGGCATTTATGATGTTTGGAGTTGTTATAACTTAGCTTCAGTCAACATTAAGTGAGAAATTCATTTATATTCAGTTAGCAGACTGGTCATCTCCAATGAAAGAATGAGATGGAGAGCACTCATTGGTCCGATGATTTGATCGAGGTAAACACTGAAGCTTGCACCATCAGTGGCCCTCCCGGACCTAGCATAGGATCCAACCAAACCTAAAAAGTGGTTTACCAACATCCCAAGCGTCTCTCCTAAAGCTCACACCCCTCTCTCTCCTGAAGGCACCTTCCACACGTGTGGCCTCAATTCAGGGTTGTTTGCAGTGATCAAGGTTGGAGTGGGGGCGCCTTGCCTAGGTGGAGGCCTCCCCTCACTACTAGCTCTTCGTTTTAGGTTTGGGTTCTCTGTTAGGTGGCTAAGCCGGTTAGGTTTGGATTTTTGGTTTTAGGGTTTTAGCACTCTCTCATTGTATAAATAGAGGCTCCTTTAGCTCTATTCGGATGGATTTTTGTGTAGAAAAACTCTGTCCAAACTCTATAATGCTTGTTTCTTTTGCAACCGTGGAATAAAATTTTAAGGCTTTGGAGGCATACATGGTTTGCTAATGTGGATGAATACTTGGCGAATGAGGTGAAATGTTTCAATTTCTTTCTTTTCTTACTTAGGTTGGATAATAGTTCATGCTTTAGAAGGCTTCTAAAAGCACGTAAGATTGATTATTTGATGTTCCAACTTAATCTTTTATGGTTTTTACTCTTATGAATTAAAAGTAGTATTGATTATTCAGTTATATGATATGCTCTTTTATATTTTTATTTGATAAAACATACGCGATCTAATATATCTTTTGCAAGTGTTGAGTTGAAATTGTGTATATTACCTCATTGAAGCGAGTAGGAGTTTGAGCTCAGGTGCATCCTCTCCTCTCAAAGCCAAGGAAACTTCCGGATTCTTAAGCTTCAAATGAATCCAAACGCCATCAAAGTACCACAGGTTTGAGTGTTTTCTTTCATCATTATTCATCTTTCAAAATTCGTAAAATCTTTTTTTTCTTGGGTTAGGGCACGGTTTGGGCTAAAGTGAACATTCATTCACCAAGCCTTTGCCCCGGTTGGCTGCCCTGTTTCTATTTTGCAGCCTTTTTGGCCTTTTTATTGCAGCCATTATTTCCTATCCTTCACTGTCCACTTTTCCCCACTTTTTTACATTTTGGACAACCCTCTTTCGTCCTCTTTCTTCACCTTTTGCAGCCCTCTTTTTATCCTCTTTTGTGGCCATCTTCTGGCCTGTACTTTCAGCCTTCTTTCTTCGATTTGCAGCCCTCTTTTTCCCTTGGTTTCAGCCTTCTTTGACTTTCCTTTTGTCCTCTCTTCACCCCTCTTCCACCNGCCATCTTCTGGCCTGTACTTTCAGCCTTCTTTCTTCGATTTGCAGCCCTCTTTTTCCCTTGGTTTCAGCCTTCTTTGACTTTCCTTTTGTCCTCTCTTCCCCCCTCTTCCCCCTCTCCCGCCTTACCTTTTTCACTCATCTTTTCTTCCTTCTTTTGGGTAAAGTTTGAGTAGTTTTTTCTATCTAGTTTGTAGATCTAATTTCAAATTATTTTTATAAACTAATATCATAACAAGTGTGTGTCTAGATCTCTTAGTTTCAGGCAGGTGAAGGAGAGCTCAAAGGTCACAAACAAGCAAGAAGTGCAAAAGAACAAAAACACTCTCTCCCTCTTCTTTCATCCCCTTCTTTCCCTGTTCTTTCAAGAAGCAAAGAACAAGTCACCATGATCATTGTAAAAAACTAATAAACAAGGGCTACTGGGAGCAAGTCTCCTTTCTTTTCTACTTCCCCTGTTTGGGGGAAGTGTGTTTGGTGTTACTTTTCATGTTTTATTAGTGTAGTTTCAACTTTAAGTACTTAGCTTAGTTCTTTGATTAGACTTAGTTTTAATTTCCACTAATTGCTAGTTGTTCTGAGTATAATCACTAATTGCTAGTTTGATTATTGCATTTTCGTATCTTACTATATAATTGTCAATCATAAAAAGAACCAAAATCTCTTGAATCTCACCATAAGGTGGATCAAGAGTGCTCTTTGTTGGAGAGTTTAATCAAACCATCTTCATCTTAATTGTTGTGTTTGATATTGTTTAATCAATTAATTCTTAAGTAAGACTCTTGAACTTCCAAAAACACAAGTCAAGAGCACTCTCTATCAGAGAGCATATTTAGCATTGCATCATCGTTGCATTAGTCTCATCTAGATTAGATAAGACTCTTGAACCTTCGTCATAAGACAAGGTCAAGAGCGCTCTCTGTCGGAGAGTCTAATTAATTAACTTAATAAAACCTTCAACACACACACCCCTTTTAATTAATTAACTTCGTTGATCATCCTTCACCTAGTATGCTCTGCCGACTTTCGGGTTGGGCTCATACTCAGAACGGTGAATGGACTTGTTAAGTTCGCACAAGAGTAACTTAATTAAAACTTTTACCCTATAACCAACGCACCGACGTTGTTTCGATTAAATACTGAGGCAAGTGGGAAAATTCCAAGTGTGGGCAGGGGCAACCCAATCTGGGCACAATTAGTTAAGTTATTGAACACTTAGCTGTGACCCCAGACAGGTCCGTCATGTCTTCGAACAGAGCCATTGAAGGTATTTCCGGCTAGGATATCCAGACACTTTAAGCAAGATCACCACTAAACTCTTTAAAAACCTACCAACAGCACTCGCACAATCTAAATACTCACTAGCTTAATTCCTACACTTCTATTTTATTCACACATCTTATTGACTCCATAAGGCACTGGTCCTTTGTTATATCTGAATAATTTTCTATCTTGATCAATTGTCTGTGGTTCATTTTAATTGTTATATCTAAATGCTTAGTTAGAAGTCTGGAATCTTTGCTTATCTGTGTAATCTCTTGTTAGCAACGTTGATTTCTTCTGATTAATCATTATTCTCATAATAAACAAACACTTCTAATCACAATAAACTCCTAAATAACACCCATCCGCATCTGTAACCTAAGAACACTTTAACAACCTTAAGAGCCTTAGTAAACACTTTTGTAGGGACTACCCCCCTTGGATTCATTAGGAGTTAGCCTAGACGGCGGAGCTAGGAGTAGGTGACAGTACCTAGATCTGTGCTTGCCCCCAAGGTCACATCTCTCCCACTTTCTCAAGTGAGGAGACAACTTTCAATTGATTTCTGCTGTTGGTGTGCAATCGAAGGACAACAGTGTGCATAAGTCCAAATACTTTTGGAGTTTTCCTTGATGTGAATCCGAGTCACTTGTTTCTTGGCCTTCCATATGCCTCGAGATTGGTCGGATTTGACCTTCCATTACCCCATTGAAGCACTAAATAAGGAACCCCTTAGATACATTGAAGAAGAGGAATTGAAGAGCAAGAAAACTATAGTCCATTGTTGCCGTAGCTTGCTTGTACTTGAGTCTGCATCCCTTTGTCCCCTGGAGCACTTTGTGTTCTTCCCACGCTTGACTTTGCTTGTGAGCTTGCTATCGAGATATGGAGGCCCAGGTGGAGGACTCGGTTTCTCCGGTTCGCAGACGTGTCGACTAAGGTTGTCACTTATGTAATCTCTGATTTTATTAATAGAAATATCTTTTCCTATCCAATGATGTGCATTTAAATGAATATTGAATCCATGGATGCGTTTAATTGCTTATGCATTATTGATTATATATGCTAGAGTAGGCCTAACATCATATTCTATAGAATGCTTGCCTTGTTTACTGTTGTTGAGAGTAAATTGCTAAAGCAAGTGGGATTGGAAAAAGCTCAACGGGGATCTACTTCAACCGTCTAGAATAAGGTATGATTCGAGATCCTTTAATGTTAGATGTTTTATTTCTCTTGCATATTGGGAAGGGATTGATTTCTGCAGTTTCTCTGTCTGTTGTGGTACACCCCAAGCCATAGGAAGTTTTCTCTGTAACACCTCTTTTGCATGACTCAAGGAGATGGACACCTTTTCTCACGTACCATGGTTAGTTAACTAACTATCATCTATTTTCAGTTGTCTGGAGTTGCACTAATGAGTCTTAATTGGTGATTATTCCTAGGTTAGTCATGTCTGGAGACTTTCTAGAGTCGGGGATTCAAATCACTCCTAGATGATTCGAATGCCTTGTTTTGTTTTATGGATGTATTACATACAGTTTAATGAGTATTGTGTCCAATTATTGCTACGAAATTTATCTCTTTTGTCTAATTAATTTCACTGTGAATGTTTATGAAGTTTTCACAATAAAATCAACCTCCTTAATTCTTCTTTCACTATGAGGTTCAATCTATCTTGAAGATCTTATGGAAAAAAAATGCAGCCAAAATAGTATTTGAGTTTGCGAAGGATTAATCCTATAGAAAGGGTTAGTCAATGAGAATATTATTTTGGATAGAGGAATTATTGGTTGAACCTTCCTTGTATCCCCATTATTTGAAATATAAGTTTTTGAAGTAGGGTCACCCAACCCTTCCATGAGATACCCCTCAACAAAAATACCATTCTCTAGGAAGGGTTGATCGACCCTTCTCCTTGTACCTATCCATGAGAATAATTTTCTTAAGGAAGGTTTAACAAACCCTTATAGTGGATATCACATGATTCCATTATCATTCTTGAGGAATAGATGAACAATCATTCTTTGTGCACCTCCTCCATGTAAATGTTATGCTAGTTGAAGGAATTGTCAACCCTCATTTCGATCCCACATACATGAATACCTTGTTTAAGGAAAGGTCAATTGATCCTTCCACAAGTTCATCTTCTACAAAAATACAATTATTAAGGTTTGGCCAATACTTCCATTTCATTCCCTATGACTAAAATACAATAATTGAGGAAGATACAATTAACCTTTCTCCATGCTCCCCCTCCATGGGAATACTATGTCGGAGGAAGGTTTAGTTGACCCTTTCTTCTAAGGATATCACTTCACATAGAAAATAAGTTTGAGGAAGATCTGGCCGAACCTTCCACTTGATAGATGGTGATGTGACTACCATTCTTAAACAAGCTTTCACTATCCCTCCATGAGAAGAATATTCTGAAGGGAGGAATGCTTGTCACTTCCACAACATATATCTTACATGAAAAATTGCTTGAGGGAGGGTTAATGGTCCTCCAATTGGATACATTGTGACACAAATGTCATTCTTTACAAAGGGTTAATCGACCCTTCTCCATGATCCCTCTTGATGAGAATTCTATGTTGGAGGAATGGTTGCTCAACACTTCCATGGTATCCCCATCAGTGAAATATATGCTCAACGAAGGTTTGGTTGACCCTTCTTTATTCTTTTCCTCTATGAGAATAACATGCAAGAACAAGGGTTGATAAACCCTTCCCTAATGTCCCCTTATGCAAAAAATTTGGTTGAGGAAAGTTTTATTGAACATTCCACTAGATAACCCTTGAACCAAATACCAACCTTTAGGAAGGGTAATACCGTAATTCAACCCTTTTCTTTGTTCCCCTTCCATTAGAATAATATGCTTGAATAAGGATCATCTAACACTGCCAATAGACACCATGCGATGAGAATACCATCATTGAGGAAGGATTGGTCAACCCTTCTCCATGATCCCACTCCATAATAATTCTATGTTGGAGGAATGATTGGAAAATCCTTCCTTGGAATCGCCATTACACGAATCCTATGCTTGAAAGAAGGATCAGTTGACCCTTCCAATAGATACCCATGATGTGAATACCTTCTTTGTGAAAGGGTTGAATTGTTAGGGTCTAACCCCCCCTTAAAAAAATAGATATATTGTTATGTATTAAGTCCATCTATAATATGGCAAGGCCCATGAAGTAGGCCTACTATATTCTATACTCAATAACTTCTTTGATTGATCCCTGGTGTATAATATTCTCTTGTGTGGACAAAACCAATGCAATTTGAATCCAAATGGATCCTTCTACATCGAGTTCTAGTAATGGAGCTTGATCTTGACAATTATAACACACACCCTTCACATGAAGTATTGGGTAGATCTCAGAGTGTGCTTGGATCGCTAAGTTGTAATGTGCATGGCGCATGTCTTGAACAATATTATATGGGATGAAAAACTTTATTGAAGGGTTGTTGGATAGTTGGTTAATGTTGGGATCTCCTTCATGTTTCTTGATGAACTAATATGTAGTAACATTGGGGATCCATTCTTGTCATGCTTTTTCTACCCATTCCTGTACTAGAGAAGATAAGTCAAAGAGGGATCCCTCTTCCTAATTTTTCCTTGATAAATAATTTTCCACAACATTAGATTTTTCCTTTTGTGGATGATATCATAATAATATACAAGAATCTTGATGATCCATTTATGTTGCTCCAAGAACGATAACCTTTGTTCCAAAAAATACTTCAAGTGGTGCTTCCCTAGGAGATATTGTTGTCATGTGTCAATTGCATGTAGCATGTCCATCATTTCTTATTTGTAGGTAAACTTGTCCAAATCCCTATTACACCATTTCTTATTAGCTAATGCTAAGGAATGTCCACATTGTCTTAAGATTGCACCCAAACCCTTTTTGGATGCATCGCATTCAAATACAAAGGCCTTATTAAAATCAGGTATAGGTAATATTAGATTAGTGCACATGACATGATTTCAAACTATAAACACTTTTTATGCTATTTTGTTCCATCCAAAGGCACAAAAATTAGGATATATGTGTCCATTCCTTTCTTGCTTTAAAACCATGATCACTAGGGATTAATATGGGCTAGGCTTGGGATGAATGACTCCCACCTCGAGTAGCTGCTTAGTGATCCTTCCAATCTTAATCTTTTGTGCAAATGATTTCCTATACTATTGTACATTTGTTGGTTGAGCTCCCAAAATCAATGGTAATCATGATTGTGTTCCACTCTATATAGGGGTAAACCCTTTGGTGTCTCAAAGACCTATTGGTGTTTGTCCAAAACCTTTCGTAAGTTAGGATGGATTTTTGATGTGGTGTTTTCCGAAGCCTATGTGGCATGGAAGTGAGCAATAAATCCATAGTGGCCTTTCTTCAATTATTTTCCATATGATGAGAACTTATGATTTCAGAAGAGCTTTCCTAGAGCCCTTTGAGGGTGTAAGTATGATAGTTCTAAGTAAATCTCAACTATAATTCCTTTCAACCCCAATTCAAATTTCATGTCATTGTGTGTTAGCCAATGAAATTGTTTTAAAATCCAAATACCGTATAGGTCTTAAACAATGTTTTAATATAAATTTGGGGATAGGTGAATTTTTTTAATAATATAATTTGTCTTCCCGCCCGAAATTATTTGGATATTGAAAATGAAATTGTCTTCCGGCCCGAAATTATTTGGATATTGAAAATGAAATTAATATGATAACCAATTTTAGGTAATAATTCTCCCATAGATAATATATAATAGTAAAAATAATTAATATCATAACTAATATATAATAATATTACTCGGTCCAATAACTTTAACTCTGTTAAAAAATATCTATGTTTTAGGTAATACATGACCAACATATAATATATAATAATAGTAATTAATATTATAACTAATATATAATAATAATAATATATTATAATTAATATTTTTATAATAACCATCAAAAGTTCGGTCAAATAACTTTTAACTAATATCATAACTAATATACCCATCCATATTTTAGGTAATATGTGACCAATAAATAATATATAATAGTAATAGTAATTAATATTATAACTAAAATATAATAATATTATATTATAATTAATATTTTATAATAACTCCCAAAAGATAACTATTATACCCATCCATCTTTTAGGCCATCCGTAACCAATATATAATATATAAGAGTAATATTAATTAATACATGACCAATATAGAAGAGTAATATTAATTAATATTATAACTAATATATAATAATATTATATTATAATTAATATTTTATAATAACAATCAAAAGTTGAGTCCAATAACCTTTAACTAATATCATAACTAATATTAATATATAATATTATTATATTATAAATATAATACTATACACCATGAAAAGTTGGGTCAAATAACTTTTAAGATGGAATTGTGTATTTAATTTTATTTCATTATTTTGAGTGAAAACACTACATAAAACTTTATCCTCATAAATTGATTTTAATATAAAATATATATTTAAGGTAGCTTTGATAAAAGTTAAATAGCCTTGGACAACCTCGATAAAAGTGAAATAGTATAAAAAATTCCCTACATGGCATTTTTTTTATCATTTTCTTTAGTAGGCTCATTTTCATCCAAATTTCCTCTAATGAGTTGTTTGTATGGATATAATTGCTAAAAAGATAAGATAAATTATGTGACTAAGCCTCTTTGGTGTAACTTGGTAAGCCATCACAAATAGTGATTATCTCACTCATAACACTCATGGAGAGAATTAACAAATAGACTCCAAGAAATGTAGCACCCATATGCCTTTTTATGCCACTCCCACAATTTCCATCATTACATATCCAAATACAAGATTCCCACTTTAAGTTTCATCATGTCATCAGTAATACCATGAAGGGAAGAGTAATGTTCCATTTGAGTAACCCATCCTAATGGGTTAGAACCATCAAACTTGTTTAATTATACTTTAGGAAAATGGTTCCAAGTATTATTATCAATAGAGTGTGGTTTGTCACTATGAGGACATAAAGGGGGTTGTTGTTGGTTGAATAATCCCAAGTGAGAAGTTTATTCTTGGTGTGGCTCACTATATTGTGCATTCCCATGTTCGCTTGCATGTATAGCACTGACTGTCAAATGTGTCTACTTCTCATCCAATTCCTTCCCCCAATCGTCTAATTTTGTATCCAATTTATTTTCCAAGGTCTAATCCCAATTTTTGATGGTATGTTGAATGTGTTGAATCTTATCATTAATATATAAGTATTGAGTTTCTATATTGTGCAAATTGTTGGCAGTTTTAGTGGGTGGGCATATTGTTTGGGGTGTTAGTGTAAGGTGGTTTATAAGGTTCCACCATGGGTGGGATCTGTCAAGTCCTAAGCATAAGGGAGTGTCAGGTTTTACATCTCTTTGATATACATCAAGGGACCGTCGAATAGTAGTACTTGAACCAATATATTAGGGCACTAAGGAAACTCAAACTAGAGAGTAATATCTCCAAGTGTTTTTCTCGAGTATTATAGTAACAAGACAACTAATCAATTTTATCTAAAGATGGTTCTAGATGTACATAGGACACTTTCGAAAGATCCAAGGATACGTGGAAGTGAAATTTTGTATATAGATGTTGTTTTATTGGGTAGTACTTTAAGGCATACCAACATAGGTTATAAGGGTGCATATTTTAACAACAATGTGGCTTAAGTACCCTTGTATTTTCTACATGTATGCTTCCCCAATTGCAGGTTTACCTTCTAAATGATAGATATTTGTGTTATTTAAATATGTTGGAACACAAATCTACAAAAAAAAATGAGCTCGCTAACCCTAGAAAGAGATTTACTATTATTGGAAAATAATTTACTTTTCAAGGTAGGGTTTGAGACCAAAATTTAGAAATAAACATTGATTTGGAGACAAATTGGATGCTTCTGTAACTCTAGAATATTTGCACTTTTGAATCTAAAGTATTGTTCTTTAGTAGTCGAATATGTCTACTTTATAATGCCACATGTTTTAATGAATTTTGATGTGTCAAGAAAAAAATGGGGTAATTTTCCCAAGATTTGTCGATTTTGGATTTCTCGAAATGGAGAACTTGTATGGCCTACCACGTGTCAAACTTTCCAGTTCAAAGGATGAAATTTTTACATGTTGGTTGTGGAGCCTGATCTTCCAAATTCAAAGATGTCATTGTTTAGTTGTGTTTGTATCTCATTTTTATTGTACACTCATCCCAACTGGTGGGTGCGGGGGCCAGCATGCCTCTGGTGGGGGTTCGAGGGCGAAGCCCCCGAAAAAATAATTGGGATGTTTGTTGGCCAACATTTTGCGCACCCATAGTATTTTCCCATGGTAATTCCCCTATAAAATGAAATCATCGTAATATGGTTTTGTATTGTATTGTAGCATTATAAACAATCTTTGTGATTATGTGAGAGAGACTGTGAGAGTGTGAAGAGGAACTACAACCGGGTTGCTGTAGGCTGTATCCCTTCATTTTGCTAGATGATATAATAATAAAGGACTAGAAATTTATGTCTGGACATAGCCCATATTGGGTGAACCACGTTATATCTATGTCTCTCTTGTAATGTGTTTAAGATTTGCATCTTGTTTAATTATTTAATTGTATAATTGGTATTGCTTTGCGATCCTGTTTTTCTAACAATTGGTATTGCTCTGCGATCTTGTTTTTCTAACAATTGGTATCAGAGCCAAAATGTCTATTTGGCTGGTAAACTCACAAGAAAGAAGGGTTCTTGGTTCAAGTGGGAGCAATGGAAGAAGAAAGAAAGTGTAGGGTCGATAAATTTAACGACCAAAACTACCAATTATGGAATATGAAAATGGAGGACTATCTGTACCAGAAGGATCTATACCTACCGTTGAGAAAAAAAATCCAAAACAACTGACGATTATGAAGGATGAAGAATGGGAGGTTCTTGACAAAAAGGCACTGGGAACAATATGGCTATGCCTGGATTCGTCGGTGTCTTTCAATGTCTCAAAAGAAAAGACAACAGATGGTGTAATGAGCGCATTGGCTAAGCTCTATGAAAAACCCTAGGCTTCCAACAAGGTATTTTTAATGAAGCGTTTATTTAATATGAAGATGTTAGAAGGTGGATCTGTTGTTGACCATTTAAATGAATTTAATACGCTTACTAGTCAACTAAGTTCTATAAAACTGAACTTTGATTATGAGGTTAGGGCTCTTCTAATCTTGTGCTCATTGCCAAAAATATGGAATAGCTTGGTCATGGTTGTAAGTAAATCAGTCCCTAGTTCAAACACTTAAATTTGATGATGTTGTTGGTGTTATTCTTAGCGAGTAAATGAGAAGAAAAATCACAGGTGAGACATCAGGTAATGCGTTGACCGTGGAGAGTAAGGGGAGACAAAAGGAGAGAGGAAGGAGCCTAGGTCATCGCAACAAGTCTACAAAGGGCAGATCCAAGTCCATATTTGGTAAGATATAATGTTGAAACTATGGTAAGAAAGGACATATGAAGAAAGACTACAGAGCTCCAAAGAAGAAAGGGGAAGGAAAACACAAGACTACTTAGGAAGCAAATGTAGTAGGTGATGTGTTACAAGATCCTTCAATTCTTGCATTATATAATACTAGTGATTACTGGGTAGTATATTTAGGGGCTTCATGTCATGGTACACCCCATAGGAAATTGTTTCATGATTATGTTCCATGCGATTTTGGACATGTTTTATTGGGGGATGATGGACCATGTAAAATTCTTGGAATGGGTAAGGTACAGATTAAGTTAAATAATGGAAATGAATGGATGCTAAAATATGTAAGGCATATTCCTGCTATGAAAAGAAATATGATCTCAACAGGGTGGTTTGGAGATAGCGTTTGTTTGTCTAAATTTGGAAAAACGTGGTGGAAGATCACTAAAGGAGCATTGGTAATAGAAAAAGCAGATAGGATAGGTACGTTGTAATTATATACTCATAATACTGATTATTCTATCTTTATAGCTTCCACAGAAACATGTGCAGTGTTGTGGCATCATAGGCTTGGCCACATGAGTGAGAAGGGGATGCAGATTCTACACTCAAGGAAATTCCTTCCAGATCTGAAGCATGTAAGTTTGGAGTTCTGTGAGAACTATGTTTATGGAAAAAAATGAGAGAGTTAGATTTCTCAGGGTTGGGAAACAGAAGAAGAGTGAAAAGTTAGAGTTTGTACATACAGATGTATGGGGATCGAATCAGGTACAATCTCTTGGTGGCTCTCATTATTATGTTACTTTTATTTATGATGCAACTAGAAAAACTTGGGTTTATTGCATTAGACAGAATATGATGTGTTTGCTACTTTCAAGAAGTGGACAACTTTGGTTGAAAATGAGACAGGAAAAAGGTTGAAATGTATCAGATTCGATAATGGAGGTGAATACTGCAACAAGGAGTTTGAAAGTTACTCTTCATACAGTGGGATTCGAAGAGAGAAGACATTCCCTAGAACACCACAATAAAATGGTGTGTCAGAAAGGATGAATAGAACGATCATGGAGCGTGCAAAGTGTATGTGCCTGCATGCAGGTTTTCCCTTACAGTTTTGGACTGATGATGTAGATACTCTTGTTTATTTAATAAATGGAGAGACTTCAAGCACTTTGGATGGTGGGATTCCAAAGAAGGCATGGACATACAAAAATGTAAACTACTTATTTATGAGAACTTTTGGTTGTGAGGAATTTGTACATATTGATAAAGAAAATAGAACAAATCTTGAGGCTAAATCCAATAAATGTACCTTTATTAGATACACGGATGATTTTAAGAACCCCCCCTAAATTTATATGTATAAAAAATGGGTGAATCTCTCCGAGATATAGGAAAATTTGAAGGCGATTTTATCAATAATATAACATGTATATATAAAAAAATTGGTGAATCTTTGATTTTATTATATAATGTTGTAAAATCTTGGCGAATCTTTTACTAAGTTATAAGATATTGTAAAAATTTGGCGAATCTTTCACTAAGTCATAAGATATTGTAAAATCTTGGCGAATATTTAACTTCATTATAAAAAATTGTAAAAATTGGCGAATCTTTCACTGATTTATAAAATATTGTAAAAATAGGGGAACAACAACATTAGTCAAATAACATGGATCACATCATCAACAACAGAACATGTAGACTCATGATTCACAACTGGAAGGTGTTAGTGAAACACAACTGCACTGACTAGATTCAGGGCAAGTGTGGACTCCACTTGTTATCTCGTCCCTTAATGGTACAACGAACATGTGGGGACCTAAATCTTGACAAACCGATAAACTAATAGAAACATAAATTATGCTCGATCTTGGCCTCCATTAGCCAATTCTGGTCGTGGAGGCTAATACAATTATGCATTGCATTTATGCCAATTGATTATTGCATTAAATGATTGTTGGTTTTGTGCCAATAGGTATCCTACGATCAATGCATAGACCATTTTTCTCTTCGTTTAGCTATGTAGAGCTCATTTATTTTTGAATAATGATAAGTATTTACAAAGAAAATAAGCAATCGACATAAAAGAATTGAGATTCGAAAAAGTGAAGACAATTAATTCATGCAACTAAAAGGTAATAAAAATATATTTTCTCAAACCCTAAATCAATGGAAATCGACTAAAACCAATCTTGATTCAAGCTACAACAAATGGTTAAATCAAGCATCAAATGAGAACTAGAAGCATTCAAGGGACTAACACAATAATTAACCAAAATACACACAAACTTCAAAAATCGACAAAATGCTTCAAACAAAAGCAATAAACAAACCATAAATATTTGTCAAGATATTCCTGTTAAACACCAACATGGTTTCATGTACTTGAATGAGCCCATTCTTACTTAGCGAAAGTGTTGTCAGATTAGTTATTTATCCTTTAATTTTAGGCCACTATCTATGTGAAGAGATAGCTCCTAGACCTAGCTTTATCAAATTCCAACGTCATTTCCTGTCACATACAAGAAAGAGACAATGTAAGAGATAAATATCAAAACATCATTATTAAAATAAGCTGCATGAAGGTAATGTAGCTCAAATCATCAATGTTTCAACAAAAAAAAGTTATCTCATTGATTATCCCATGTTAATCCTCTTACAACAATGTTAATCCCTTCAGCATCTGTGCACACAATTCACATGTTTATAGATTCCCATTGATTATCTGGATTGCGATTGCTAAACTCAAATTCAATTCCATATAAAATAAATATTTACACAGATGACTTACTCTTCCATCAGATTAAAACAAGCTAATAGATTATATTTCCATTGTTATTCAACTCAAAGACTTCATATAGAAAATCACTATGTTTCTTATTTAATTTTCTAAGACTATCATACAATGTAGAGATCGATTTTACCGAGAGAAATTGTCTTTGTTTTTCTCCAAGGAATTGATCATTTCGAGCCCTCTTCCACTTGAATCTCTATCTTCAACTTCTGCGAGCTAACCCTGGCTCTATTGAGCTACCAAAAAGCTAATTAACTTAAAGGTCATTAGCTAAACTAAATACAACTCGAATTCTGCTTCTTTGATCCTATAAAGAAGGATAATCATATAAAGAAGGAACATAATCCATGATTAACACAACCGACTTGTGACTCACTTGACAAATCACTAACTAAATGCTACAGTTTTGGAAATGCTCAACTAACCCTATCGATTACATTGGGAAAAGGATGTAGTATCCTTATCCTCTTTATTCAACCTCTCAACAAAATAAAGCAAATTAGAAACATGTGAGACCTTAGGTATTCTTAAGTTGCCTTGACCTAGAAAAGTCATAAATGACTTTACTCAAACAGTATATGCCCTTGCATCAAACTGACTTGGCACTTGGAGATGGCTTTTGTGTTTTCTTCCCTTTTTCTTGTGAGCTCTGTGCTTGGGTTTGATACTACCATTGTTTTGGCACAAACAAACCTTTTCATTCATACAAGGGAATTTGTTATCAAATCCCCATGCCACCTTCCCCTCCACTTTCTTACTCTACTTGAGAAATTTTTCCTCCTAAACATAGGGTTTCATCTTATTACCCCATTATTTGCATAGGGTGTTCACCTTATGTTTTCAGAGGAATGCTATGCTGATAATTGATTCTTAGATCTTTTGGAAATGGGAAAGGGTCAGATCTTCACTTCTGGAAACAGTAGGTCAACTTCAAACCCTAGAAAGCAATTTTGGTTTAGTTTTGGAAGCCATGACAGTGACAAAAGTCATCAAACAGTATAAATAGAGGTGAAAAGTGCAAATCTGGGCAGTTCCTCTGGGTTGAATCGGCCTCATGGGAAGTCATGGGTATGCCCCAGCCTCCTAATAGCCTTAAACAATGATCCTAGGAAATTTTTAGGGTTGTTTTGCGGCTACTGTTGCAAGGACAACCACCCAGGAATATTATTTGCTACTGGTCTCCATCAAGAGACTGCCCAAAATCACCTAAATCACACTCAGACTTGGTTTATAGGGTTTGAAATTAACTCAGGTCTGTTTTTTTAGGTTTGTTTGCACCCCTTTTGTGGAGAAAAAGAGCCTAGAATTCATAATAACATTGTAAATTGTTGATTGGGAGGTTAGAATAACCATTATTAGCGCCCAAAATGAAGGTTTGAGCCTTTGAGGATGTTGAAGTGCCCAATTCTTTTATTTATGTCCATATGCATGCTCGGAATTGTTTCTTAATGCCATTTTAACCCTCAAATTCAACCCGACATTCCTCCAAGCCAGTTTTTTGCCATTTTTCACTTTTCATAAGGTTTTTCATGCCCAAAATTGTCTTTTAACCCTCCAACTCGATCTAGATTTGATAAACAACGGCAAAAAAACAAGCATACTCAACCCTCCACGAAGTCAAGATCTCCTTTAAAAAAATGGGGAAAATCCGCAATATCTCAAGATAAATTGAGAAAAAAAAGGGTGAAAAGATCGACTTTTTTTTTCACAAAAAAATCATCGATCTGAAAATAGTGAGATTTCTCGGAACATCAATAATTTATCAACGATGTTTGCAACATTGATCTCAACTGTGCATATCCATCACAGGCCATCTCTCATGCTTACAATATATCTTGGACTATCCAAGGGTCAGTCTTACACTATGTACCCCAAATCTCATGGAGCACCCCCAAACATGGTGTAAACACTTTCAAAGTAACCCAAAAGTTTAACACATAAGGTTATAGCCCATCTTAGAGCTTACAAGTTAAAGTTTAACACATAAGGTTATAGACCATCTTAGAGCTTACAAGTTAGAAGAAGGGATATTTGGAAGTGCTTTAGCCAAAGAAGACACGACCAATACTACTGCATATAATTGGTAGGATTTTTTTTGTGTAGAACCCCCCAAATTGAAACATTTTTCCATTCATATCTTGAGCCAAGGATCAAGTGCTTCCACATGTGAAAGGAATTGGGGAAGCTTTAACCATTTTACAGTCCAATAAAAGAAACATGTTATTCTTTGGATATTTGAGAGATATTGTTTATGCTCATAGTAATTTGCACTTGGCTTTAAGCAGCATGGCTAGAGATTCAACGAATTCGTCTTCTCCATGGTTCAAGCACGTTCCAACCATAGCATAAAATTATGATGATCTTGGCAATGGTCACAACAATGAATCTAATATTACTAGCGATGAATCTGATCATGATGATTATAGTGCCTTTACTACCCCATGTACTCTTGATAATTTCAAGCTTTATGATGTGACAAGTAGGCCACATGAACACCAAGAGTAAAACTCTGTTCCTGATTTGATCTTTTTGAAAACTAACACTAAAAGAAGGGGATGGCTAATAAAATAAACCATCATAGATTCATCTTAACTTCGTATCTAGAAAGCCTTCAAAGTGATCAAATCCCTTGAGGTACAAGCATTTTTTAGAGTACAAAGGATTTGATCCCTTTTAGCTCTTGATAGATCTGGAGTTAAGATAGATCTATGCTGGTTGTCCTTGAAATTGATTTAACAAAATGATCAAACTTGTATAATTTAGAAAGAAAAGCAAGATACCAAACTTTCAAACGAAGGCTAACACTGGGATGTCACAATGACCTATTTGGATAAAACATTAAACAAACTTCAGATGCACAATGGTCTGTTTCAGATCAAAAATTCAAGCAAGCTCTAGATGTCATTCCTAAAGTCTTGGTGGTACTTGTACAATCAAAATGAATTCTCTGCTAATTATTTGGAAATGGAATCGACACATTTAGTGTAAGCACTGAATTAACGAGAAGAGCATCATCAAGAGATTGTCTCTACTCGCTACTAATCGAGACACTAACCTACACTCGAAATCCCCAGATAGAATCAGTTGCATGTACACAACAACAACAATAACAAGTGTCAAATCAGAACCCACCTGTTGTTGGTTATATAAAAATCAGAGCATGGCAAAACCATGAAGTTGATTCAAAATTTTAGGATCACAATATTAGGATTCTAAACAGAGGATGTTTTACGAAGATCGACTCTTGAATGCAGTCTACACCTATCTCTAAATTTGATTTTCACCATCTGAAATGACTTTACAAAATTCTTGCCAACTACATTGAGGAAAACTGGTGACTCTAAATCAATGATGATGAGACCCCTGTAAGCAAATTGAATTTACAAAATACAGAAATAAAGGCACCATTCTACTTCTCAATTTAATGAAAGGACCTGAAAAACAAGAAGTTAGTAAAACCTACAGAACAACAAAATCTAGGCATAATGTGAAACTCTCCAAAGGTATGTAGTATAGTAAATAATAATGTTCCCCAACAAATCAGAACTACTTTAACAAAAGCTCACTTAATGGGAGCAACATTGGAGCCGACCATTATCTTGCAGGTGTACATGCATGGGATAATGATGCCAAACAAATTAAGGTTTTTGGTTGGCTACAAACAACTAAAGGTCCTCTAGGTGTTATGGAATTCTTAAGCTAAGTCTAACTATATATTCGGTTTTTTTTACAAAAGCATTGAACAGAGAGGATATAAATGTTTATATTAGAAGGAATGACATGTCGTATCATAAGTTTAGACCATGTTGAAGGATTATGCTCTGGGAATGTTAATTGCCCCAGTGAAACTCTGCAATACCGCAACAACTTTCCACACTGATAGAATTTGTTTCCATACAGCTTACATCAAAACCTAGTGTAAATAGCTAAAGATGGAGGTTGGGAAGTCGACTATAAAGAAATATTTAAACATTCAAAGACAAATAAAATTGATTCATTCACTTAAAATTGACTCAAATCTTGGATCTCTTACACAAGTTTCTTTATAAGTTTCCCAAAACAATAGCGACTTTGCCACCTTCCCTTCTTTCTTAAACACAAGTAAATAAATTAACCAATATGATGGAAACCTCTACTGGTATAAAGTTGGATGCATTCAACACATTGAGTCTCACAAAATCCCAGCGTCCTATGCAAATACTGTACATGCCTTTTTCTTCTCAGAAATACCAGCTAGTAAATTTTGAATTTTTTCCTGCTTGTAAGTTCGACTGACTAAACTTGAGGAAATATGATTACCTAATCTCATAATGCCACAAAACAACAACCAAAATTGATCCTTTAACTACCTGCAAATGTTTTCTTTTGTTTGGATGATGTTTGATACTAATTCAAATCCGCACAAAAGAAATACATCTCAGTGCAAAGACACCAGGTTTGTTTTCAACTATAAAAGAACTTTTACTTGCAACTGCAGGACCACTTGACATGGTAGGTTCTTTTGTAATCAGGTTAATTTCACGAACCCAGACTTCTGGATTGGCATCATTTCTTGCTTCAAAGTGAACTTCTCTTTTCTTCATAGTGACAATTCTAAATGTCCCTGGTATATTGGCATCACGTTTCCCACGATTTCTCTGGAATGTAGGACTCGGTCCCAACATGGCTTCATTAATGTAAACATTTCTTCTCCGTGACTTCCCCCATGTTAGCACACCAAATTTAAGCATCCAGACCATCTTCATATGTGGAGCACCTGTACCCTGAGTTGTATGTTTGCAGAGTTGATCACCAGCAAGAACCAACTTCCTTGCAAGATGGTCCAATATAACACCTGCTGCAATTTTTGATAAACTATTTCCCCTGGTAAGCAACAATGTTGTTTCACCTTTCCAGTTTACAAGACTACAGTCAGCTCCTCCTAGAAGCAGAGATTTGCAAGCATCTGCTAAACATGGGGATGGTTAAGCAGAACGGTTAACATGGAAAACTTCATAAAGGATCATAATGCACTGACATGTTCAAGAAAAGCAAAGCTAGTCCTTGTTTCCCAGAGTATCCTACATTTCAAAATATGTTTTCATAAATTAGGTACAAGGAGAGAAAGACCCTGTTTGAAAGTGAGACCAACAGTTAGATATTGAGAAAGGTGATAGGATTCAAGACCTTTTAGACACTACACCATCCTAAGAAGTTTGGAAGGAAGATTCCCTAAAGTTTTACTTCAGAATGTTCCAAGAATCGTGAACCCTTATGAGAAATACGCATATGGTGAATACCAATATTTTGGTGAATAAATACTAAATAGTAAGAACAATAAGCTAGGGAACTCGGATATCATGGCATATGACCCTAATAGAATTTTAAGATTGGAAATTTTAGAAAAGGAAAGCCAAGACAGAACAATAAGTTACTTGCTTTTACAAGGCAAGATTTATCTGTAATGAAAGGGGCCATTCATGCTCTTGCTTGCAAATAATTTACATGTTTAATATGAGGCCCATCATTGTGTATCATAAGAGGGCATATAGCCTAAATGTTTGAAAACCTAGATTTAACAGCAAGTTTTCTGCATTAGGACTGGGGATACACAAGGATGCCATCTTTCTTGCACAAAATTTAGAGATAATCTGATATTAGTCATGTCTGCAGATGCGCTGGAGATGTTATTGGAATGTGAATATTTCAAGCTTAAAATTCAATGGGTGTAAACTTGTAAAGTTGTAAACACAAAAATTATTGAGCAACAGCTACAGATGAATGACAAAATTTTAGGTCAAAAAGATCATAATGGGAAATGAAAACAAGCATTCCTAAATAAATGTAAAATCTGATTATTGTGCCTTGTTGCAGAAATAAACAAGCATATGGTGATATAGCACCCCTCTGATAGAAACATGCAATTCATTTTGGCAATAAAAATCTGAAATTTCAATTGGGAAAAGTTTCCATATTGAATAAATAGTTTTTCCTAATGCCCTAACAATACTAAAGAGCTACAGGTAAAACATATAATGTTTACACTCTCTTCTAGTTGTTGTTTGACTAGAGTATCATCTTTGTCCTTTGGTACCTTGGAAATATAACCATAGTCATTGTCATACCTTGGATACAAGTGAATAACATTTGAATAAGTATATTCTAAAAGGGGGTCATACCGCTTTGATTATTGCACTCTTGCAACATTTCTCCATTGTTTTATCTCGCAAGGTTGTTGGCAAACTACCAATCTGAGATATTGCAAGTATACTGTGACCCTATTGATGAAAATCTAATCATTGTGATATATATACTTCCTGAAACAAATCTAAGTATGTCCATCTTATTACTTGCCACTTGGTCACTGATCAATTTAGCGTACTTAGAGTACTTTTTGATCACTGTTGTCATCACCATATATATACTGTCATCTCAGGAAACCAAATATATCAGAACACAACTTCATATTGCAATCAAACCTCGAAGTAATATAAAGGATCATACTGTAGATCAATATCACATTTCAATCTGCAGTTCCAAATCAAAGTTTAGTACATTTATTATGAGTTTGGTTGGCTGTTACTTGCCTCTTCATAAATGCAGATAAGATACTCCAGATCTGATAACTTTGAGGAGCACTTGATGGTTGGTAGTGGTTTCCATATCTCTATCATAATGTTGCTAATACTTTGCTATCATTGAGAATTTTTCATGATCTATAGAGGACAGTCAATTAACCTATAAAAGTGATGCCATAAGCAGTCTAACTCTAAACAACTCACTCTTTCAATGACAAGTTTGGTTTTATGCAAGTGTTCAAATCTCAACTCAAGACACCGCTAGCAATTAGCAAATTTAGTTTTGATTAACATTTGATGTTGTTGCTTTACAAGTTTTAAAGCCTTAATGATCTAAAAATCTAGGAACTTAGCATAATCGCTTAATGGTAATCCTAGCCTAACATTGAATGTGACATTAAAATCTAAGATTGGGTTATTATTTCATGACTAGAAAGTGAATTGCAAGTGAAAGTCGTAATCATAATTTTATATTAATGCCATAACGGTTTGGTCATAATTAACCTATGACTAATTCATGGTATTGGATCTAGCCTTCACATGAATTTGGTAACTTAACGCTTGTTCTACATTAGTTAAAAGTTTGCTATAATAGTGATACGAATACCTTGTTAACTTGATGGCTATGAACTTGAGCAATTGACATATGTTGGTTTGCTAAGGACATCTTAAGTGGTTTACTTATTGTTCAAGTTGATTTACTGGATTACCATTTTAAGTAATTATTACTTTCAGATCTTGTCAATGCTGATTTGATTAATGCTACGAGTTATAGTTGAATGCAAATGATACATTGTTATGCGTATATACTATATTCAGCTTAATGACATCTAGGATTTCTTGGGTAGAAGACATGTGCCAGCATCTTTAAAGATTTTCAGAAGCTACCATTCAGTGCATAGAACAACAGTTTAGGGGAACCATACTAGACAGTAATCAACTTTTGGACACGTCTCCTTGCATCCTCGTTGAGTGCAATATGGTGGACATCCCCTTTGACTCCAGTATAGCACCTCTCTTCAAGTAGTACCCTATTAGATAGATCATAGCACTGAGCACGGACTTGGAAACCACATACCTTGTGTATATTGGGGAACCCATAGGCATCCCAAAACCGACCTATTGGCCATCATGTTACTATAGTGCACCAAACACAACATTCAAGAATATTACTCTTCATGCATCTGAAAGATTGGGTGGTGTGACAAAGGGCGCAATTGAGCCTCCTTGGTTAGTGCTCTGAAAGATTGGGCTGAGCATCATCATTTGATCTCGCGGGTGAATTGAAAGGCTATAGTAGCTTGACAATCCCTGTGATTTTCATGCCTTTGTTTTGGGGTCATTTACTTCAAGAAGCTCAAATTGTCTATTTTTTAAATGTGAATGTTGTTATTTCATTGTATCATATATTTTATTTGCTCATAGTATAACTAAATTTTACTAAAAATTGAATTGTGTCTTATTTATTTGATTGAATATCCTAATTTGAGACATCATCATAAAAATATAGAGCTAGGCCTGTATTTGGGGTTAGTTAGGTCATCATCCTAGTTAGCCTTAGAAAAAGCTGGGCTAGGGTCTCTCCCTTGGTTAGTCTAGGTTCGCTGACTATTGAACCTAGGAAACCTAAGAGAGGATTCCCTTCTCCTAGTGACACGTTGGGAAGGGAATCCATAGTTGTGCTAGTTTAGCAGTCGATTACCTTGCCAATCCTTAGACTGCTAGGTTGTGCATAAACAGTTTTTTTTAATATAGAGTTGCAGTGATTGCCTCACTTAGCTCTCAATAATCCCTGGTAACATATCTGGAAATGTTTCACTACCCTGTCATTTGTTGACTGGCCCTCAACTTCAGATCTATATCACCATTTGAAGAATCTAACTACCTTGCTTTTGACAAAATTTGATGGTGCTAGAAATAGCCTTTTACAGGACCATATGTGTAGTCTACAATTTGTCCTTATTCTACTCATCATGATAAGCATTTTCCTTATATCCTGTGCAAACATTCAAACTTGCTGTCACTGTATAGGTATGCACTGGATGAATTATCAGCCTCAAAATAATGACAGATGGAGATAAAAGAAGTCCCAAACCAATCTTGTCCGCTGATATAGGCTTATTTGTTTGAAGTTTTGAACAATCTTGAAGATAACAACACTTCCTTTCAAATGTGGCTACTCATGTGCTTTAGGATGCCCAGGAATGGAGAATCGACCTTTTGAATGACCTCATACAATCCAGACTGCTCTTCTGATAAACGTCATAGGGAAGCCATCTTCACCAAGGGCATGGGAAAATAACTCAGAACAACAGGACCATCAGCCCATTACCTCTTATATGGTCCCTCCTTTTATATAGTGGAGCTAAGATACAAAAGATGAAAATGACTTCTATCAGTTCTGTTGTCACAACCCGGGTCACTATTTATGAAAACTCATTAATCTCATAATCTGTGGCTACACTGCCCATTTTACTTTGCACAGGTCTCACAAAGCTGCGTCAGATGAGGCACTTTCATAATTCCAAGAAAAAAGCTTCAATGTGCCACATTCCTTGCATGTATAACACTTTATCTCTGCTGACTGTAAACTCAAGAAGCCTCGTGTGTATTGAAGATTCAACAATTTTATGCCCCCATGCTGCTGAAACCTGTCTTATTTACTCCATAACACATTTCTGGTGTATCCCCATCACTGGTTTATGGCTAAACATGCCCAGAACTGAATGTTGATGCTTCTAGTAGGTGAAAAGGCCCAGAAATGCTGACAAACTCCTCAGAGCAGACCAGAAAACCTCAAAGTGAACACCCATGCAAATGAGGGAGGTAACACCCTGCAAATATTTTAAAATGACATGATGCTTTTCTGCCTCTAAATGTCCTCCAAGCTTGGAAAATGCAATTTTCATGCACCAAAAATAGGGCAGTGATGCTAAAATGCACACTCAGCCCTCTTGGAAGCTAACCAAAGAGCCAAGCTTGACCTACGAGATCTTCTTAGCATGATAAATCATGTGGTAAGTAATATTTTCACAAAAATCTGAAAAGACTTCTTGGGAATCTTTTACTCCAAAGACAAAAATCAGACCACAGTGAACAAATTCTGTACTCTAAAAACTAACCTAAAACACATAGATCTTTAAAGCTTAAAACACCAATCAAAATTTCTGGTAGGAGTACTTTAACGGCAGGAAACCAAACCCAACAAAATAATGAAGTATAAACATACCTGCAGATTGGAGTTTGGATGTGATTGCAAGAGTTGAAATTCTAGAGCCTGGCAACCTACAAAGAACCTTAGCAAGAGCTTTGCAACTCATAATAACCTTTGAAACCCAATTCTTCGAAAGTGAAACCCTATTAAGCTTTGAGAATGTGCATTTTGTCAAGTAAAAAGAATTATATTAGCTATGGGATTACCCAAACCTCAGACCCTCAGCCCATTCGTGAGGAAAAAGAAATACATTTATAAAAACCCTAGCAAAGATGGTGGGAATTGATGAAGATAATAAGAATAAGGTAAGGAACTAGGTAATACGCAAGCTGAGATGACAAAGACCAACACACACAAGGAGATAACAGTATGCTTATTTGTATGCTTCAATATGCAGAGAGAAAACTTGAAACCCCAACACTGAGAGTAGATAGGAAGTAAGTCGATACGCCAGAGGTGACACTCATAACAAGTAACGCACCAAAGGAAATGCAGACAGGGACGAAATTGGTCCCATTCTACCCCTATGCCTAGATTTATGGACGAACTTGTATACAAAAAATCTCCATATGGAAAATCCAGGGGCGATTTACACTGGAATTTAGATTAACAAGCAAAGAATTGGGCGAAATTTCTATCAGTGACCTCCATGGCCAGAAATCGGGGGCGATTAAAACTATTTTAGGGGAATTTCTGAAGGCGAACAATGCTTCTCCGACGTTCTCCTCGTATAAATTGAAAGGCTAATTTTATATTAAATATTATTTTTTAAATAAATAGTGGGCTAATATTTTAAAATTTAGAAAAATTTAACCATATAAAAATTGACCCATTGAATTTTCCAAACCCCTCTAAATTCGCCTATGGGCTAAGATTCGCCCCTAAAATCATCCCTGATTAGATACGGGGTTGATGATTTGGTTATCGCTTATGGGATTATGAAAATCACAAAATCATTAGGAGTAGAGATGTAGTATTGAATGAAAAGGTTATGTACAAAGATCATTTGCAGGGAAAGAAAGAGGAAAAGGAAAACACATAGTACATAGTGCTTGATGAAATCAAAGAAAATGAAGTTCCAAAGGCATCAGAAAATCAAGAGCAACAAAAGGTACCTCAAACTCCTGCAAATGTAAGAAGATTTGCCAGGTTATGTAGACCCCCTGAACGATTCTCTCCTTCACTATATTATTTATTGATGATTGATTCTAGTGAACCAAAATGTTATGAAAATGGCAATGCGGGTAGAAACTAAAAAGAAGTGGGAGCAAGGCATGAATGAGGAGATGGAAATAGTGGTAAGAAATTAGACTTGGGATTTGGTTGAGTTTCCTGCAGGAAAAAGGGCATTGAGGAATAAATGGGTTTGCAAGTTGAAGGAAGAAGATGGATGCAAGAAGCGGTACAAGGATAGACTTGTTGTAAAGGGGTTTGCACAAAATAAAGGTATAGACTTTGATGAAATATTTTATCGTGTTGTTAAAATGAATTCAATTAGGACTATTTTAATTCTAGTGGCGGTAAAAGATTTGCATCTTGAACAGATAGATGTAAAAACAGTCTTTCTTCATGGGGATTTGGAGGAAGAGATTTATATGCACCAGCCACAGGGGTATGAGGTCAAAGGGAAAGATAATTTGATTTGCAGGTTGAAGAAGAGTTTGTATGGCTTGAAGCAAGCTCCAAGGTAGTGGTATTTAAAATTTGATAACTTTATGATAGAACAAGGTTATAGTAGATGCCATTTTGGCCACTGTGATTATTTCAAGAGGCTAGATAATTGAAGATATATTATCTTGCTATTGTATGTGGATGAAATGCTTGTTGCAGGGTCTAACATGAAGGATATAAATGTGCTCAAAAGAAAACTAGCTAAATCATTTGTGATGAAGGATTTGGGTGTTGCAAATCAAATCCTTGGTATGACAATAACAAGAGATTGGAAAAATCGCAAATTGACATTGTCTCAAGGTGAGTACATAGAAAAGGTGTTAGAGAGTTTTGGAATGAAGAATGAAAAACCGGTTAGTACACCTTTGGCCAGCCATTTCAAACTAAATAAGGAGATGTGTCCCAAGACACATGAAGAGATAGAATACATGTCAAAGGTTCCCTATTTATCAGAAGTTTGCAACTTAATGTATGTCATGGTGTGCACAAGACCAAATATTGCACATGTAGTGGGAGTTGTGAGTAGGTATATGAACAATCCATGTAAAGAGCATTGGAAGGCGATACAATGGATTCTCAGGTATTTGAGAGGTACCACTTCTCATGCATTATGTTTTGGAGGTTCATACATTGTTCTACAGGGATATGTTGATGTTGATATGGATGGTGATAAAGATAGCAGGAGGAGAACCACAGGGTATGTCTTTTATGTGGGGGGAACAATAGTAAGTTGGATTTTGAAGCTACAAAAATGTTGTTTCGCTTTCAACAACAGAAGCAGAGTATATTGCTGCTACAGAGGCTAGTAAAGAGATTATTTGGTTGCAGAGGTTCATGGAGGAATTGGGTAAGAAGCAGGAGAATACTAGGTTGTACATTGACATCCAAAGTTCTATTCATCTTGCAAAGAGCTCATCCTTTCATTCAAAGATTAAACATATACAACTCAAGTACCATTTCATAATATCTGACCTGGAAGATGAACGGTTAAAGTTGCAAAAGATATATACTAGCTAGAATCCTGCAGACATGTTGACAAAGGTAGTAATCATAGAGAAACTGAGTTCCTGATCGGTTTCTGTTGGCCTTAAAGCATGAAGGTGAAAATGAGAAATTTGTCAAGTCCAAGGTTTAGAGCATAGATGTAACGTCCCTGACCCTCTGACCGACGAAGAGGACGCTACCAATCCATCTAAACTTCGGGCTGCTAGCCCCATGAAGTTTAACATACGTATAATGCTTAAAACAGAAAACATGCAAGGATGCATAATTACTCAACATACAACAGAAGCAAACATACATTCGAGCATCAACATGTTCATCATTATTCATTAATAATAAATATAACTGTAGAGACGAAATGGTTAAGAATACTCATCTTGTAAGAACTCGTTCCGTAACCAGCTACGTCGCTGCAACGTTCCACCCAACCATAGGCTAGCGTGCTCATCAATCTCTCAGCAACACGACCACCCCCGAGCTGGGCATGATTCCCCAAGGAATAAGGGACTAAGCAGGCTTACACATAGCCAAGGTTATACAAATAAGCCAAACCGACACAGTTGGGGGTTTATCAGGCCGTCAAGGAGCTAGGAAAGGCTAAATGCTAAGCTGGTGGTCTCAATGGAGAGATAAGGACGCCTACACCAGAGCTAGCCTGACTTCTAAGATATCCACACACCCAACACCAGGAATCAGTCCTTTCTCTGCTTCACAGTCCCTCAGGCCCTGACTTCCCTTTTCAATGCTCTTCAAGAGTTGTGGAGAAGAAAGGCAATAGTCTAACTTTGTTTGAGTGGCTCCCAAACACCAGGTTTCTCAAGCATACCCAGCCTCCAATCCTACTCTAAACAGTCCAAAGACCAACCACTGCATACTCGCAGTGAAACAAGCAGTTCACAGCTCTGTGATGAAAATAAAGACAACAAGGTGACAACCCAAATGAAATGTTGAATACAACTCAAGTCAAACAAGACGATTTAGAGTTGTTGTTGGCCCTAGCATGGCCAAAACAACTCAGCAACAACCCCAAAAGATGTTTGCACACGCAACAACCCAAAACCAAGGGAAGAACAACAACCACACTTTTACCACTGAAGCAATGGGAGAAACACAAACTCACAGCAAACCCAAATGGAGGTGAAGGTCCGATTCTCAGCCTGGATAGGGGAAACACATACGCAAAACCCCAAATCGGTATGGAGACACACATACACACCACCAAAACGCGAAGGCTCATTCACAAAAAATCATGGGTGATAGAACACCACCCTCCAACTCGCTGTGTGGGTCCGAAACAAAGGAGAACCTTGTGCGTGAGGAGAACAATGCCGATTTTCCCATCGGTGCGTGAGGAGAGTGAATAGAACAACTCTCTGTGGGAGGAAGAGCAAAACTGCCCTCCGTGAGATGAACAAGACCAAATGGAAGAACACCGTCGTAGGAGAGTGGAGAGAATATTTCTTCTGCCCCACGCGACGTGAAGATGAGGAGTCCGCTGGTGGAGTGGGCATGTGGGAAAGGACTGACAGTCCTGCCACACCCACCACTACCCAGCAATAACTGCCCCCAACTCATCAGGTGATTAATGTGGTAGTTGGATGATAAGACAAAGAAAGGTGAGTAAGACAAAAAGGGTGGGTGACAACCAAATAGGTTCAACAGCTGACACATGGCTTTTCCCCCCCATGAGTTCAAGCTCAATAATTCCCCCTCCTTATCCTTAGGAAAATCATGCCATTTTCATTAACGTTGCACCGTCGTAGCTGGCTGTAGGTTCATTTTAATTAATGTGCATATTTACATGATGCCAAAACTATAATGTGCCAGATAGCACGATATACCATCGGCAACGATCCCTATTGCCGAAACACACACAACCAAATCGATGGTGGGGATTTTGCCTTTAGCTCCACACCACGATTAATTACAAAATATACATCATGTATCTTTTAATGCAAACGAGGTCAAAACCGGGGTATTACAATTCCCACCCCCCCCCCTTGGAATAACACCGTCCTCGGTGTTCCAATACATAGGAATACATATACCATTTGCACATTCAAAATTTCAAAATTTTGCAGATCTGTCCCATGTTCAATTATTTACTTTGAACTTTCAATACCAAGCCCCTCAGCTTCCACAAACTTCTCCTGCTGGTTCTCAGCTTTCGGCTCATCCCCAAGTCTAGGAACTTTGTGGCTGCTACCCCCTTGATGTTCCCTCGTTGGGCAGTCCCGACGGTAATGATGTCCTCCGCATTTCCAACATTTCGCTGGCTGCTTCATCTTTACCTGCTCAATTTCCTTTGAGTCTTCATGCCTGGAACGTTTCTTAACGGATCGATTGGACAAATGCCCCATCATTGATCCACTTTCCTTTCCTTTACAGATTGCTCCCAGAAGGATTTTTACCTCCCTTTGCAAACAAATAGAGTCTTGCAAAATCTGGTGGTTCATCTCATTCTGCCTTTTCTGTATCTTGAGCATCTCTTCAATATTTTCTTGGGTCTTGGCAATTGTTTGAAGGAGACTTCCAGCCAAGTTCAACAACTTTTGGTCGGTTGCCATGATCAATGTGCACCACTGGATTTCACTTTTCTCACCTGTGAAATGCACCATTGAAATTTTATTAGACCAAGCATAATATAGGCATTAAAATCAGTCAATTAATTGCCCAATTGGCATAGCAGTCCAAGTCTTCCCAATGAGACTTTCATACTTTTCATGCCTTCCCAACAGGCACATGAGCTCATTCATGTCCATTCAACCACTTATACTATGAAACAAGAACTATATACTATGAACGAGAACTCTACCCATAAAAACGATGATTTTTGCAAAAAAAACACCAAAAACACCCCCCAAATAGAAAAGTGTTGATACCAGTATACACGTTTTTTTTAAGGGTAAAAAATAGAGCCATGGACTAAACATACCATATTGTTGTTTAACAAAACTTTAAAATCAACCTTAAATTGGAAAAAAAGAAAAATTCTTGAAGAGATAAATTACAACTTTCTGGAAAATTGCATATTAAAGAAAAAACAAAATTCTCTAATAATTTCACCATTATAACCATATAGAAACAAAGAAATTATGATGTGATTCATAATGAGATAATATATTAGACCATACAAGAACAAATGGTTCATATAAATATTCAAAAACTCCTCTAGAGTTTCAATTATAAAAATCATACTAGTAAAAAGCATCTAACTTCCTTTTCAAATTCATCCATGGATTATGACACCCCATCATCAAAAACTCCTGTAGAGTTTCAATTAAAAAAATCATACTAATAAAAAGCATCTACACTGCTTCTTCAAATTCATCCATGGATTCTGACACCCCATCAGAATCTACATTTTCTGCAGATGAAGGACTTGATGAAGATGTAGATGACCCATACTCTTCTCTATTATCAATGGGCGCACCATCTGAGTCTACATCTATGCCTATCATTTCAGATGTCATATTCCTTCGGGATCTACAGCTTGGTTTAACAGACTCCCATCTTGCAACTTCTGGCTATGGCAGCAACCTCTTGATAATCTCTATAGTCTTGGAGCGGAGAGTGTCTTTCTTTGTCAACTTGAAATCATAAACAAGTATATCAACTTCCTCTAATTTCAAGATGTCAATGTGACAGAGATTTATTTTTTGACCCTTTCTGTTTCTCTTTCTGCAAACCTTTTTCTCAACCACCATCTCTTCCTTGTACACACCATCAAATGGGTGTGTATTTGTTGCATACCAATGTACTTCTACTGATACTACTTCTTCATTTTCTTTATTGACCTTCATAGCTTTTGCAATCCAGAATGGATATTGACGTGGATCATCTGTAGCCAAAACTGCAATCATGCAACCCTCCTTGATATCTTGTACTGAGCCCCTGTAAAGGTCTTCCATCTCTTGACGCTTTGCGGATGATCTTCTAGAGCCAATATACATTTCTCTTTCCTCTACTTGAGAAAACTCAACAGCTCGAGGTTCAACATTTGTTACCTCGTTTTCATTTGATAAACTTTGTGGCCAAGCAAATGGAGTCTTCAAAAATATATCTCCATTTGTAGAGTTTGAAATTATGTCACTCTGCTCTATGAAAAAAGACTCACACCAAACGGAATTAGCAACATCAAAGTACTCATATGTATCTTCAATAGACTTTTTGATTTCTTCCAAGCATTGAGAAGGATCAACATCTCTACTATGTCGCCTTGCATTATGAATCTCTGTAGATGATTGCAATAACAATAAATTTGAAGCATACATTTGACGACTTGGGATGAATTT
>LPNX010799698.1:52968-82295 GCA_001517045.1 Pseudotsuga menziesii | reverse complement strand
CACCCACATAATTTTCAGGGAAAGGTGGGCGAATGGGCTGTTCTTCTTGGTTCCTTGGATTCCTCTGGTCTCTTGGTCTATTCTGGGGGGGAGCAGGAGGATTCGGTCTTCTGAAATTCGGATTTCTGATCTGGGGATCCCCTTGCTCTCTGTTGAAAGGCCTAGTGTCCATGGTTAGTTTGTCCATCAACTTCTCCATAGTTTTCAACATCATCTCAAACTTAACATCTGCAGCAGAAGACGAAGTGGAAGGTGCATTTTCTTCTTTCCTTCTCCTGTCCACATCTCTATGCTTCATCTTTCCTCTAGCCATCATGTTGGCTTCCACTTCTAGGGCATCAGTAAACATGGCAGCAAGGGTTGCCGACTTCCTTTCCCGCAAGGAAAAGGCAAAATCATTGTCAAAAGCTCCAGCATAATGTAGTTTAGCAGCTGCAGGGGAAGGTTTTATATCTTCTGGAATAGAATTGTAAGCTCTCATGAACCTACTTGAAAACTCATGAACAGATTCAAAGCCCCCTTTCTTGAGGCCATTGTACTGAGACAAGAGCTGCAGAGGATTTTGTTTATCATCCCACCTATCCAGAAAAACATTTTGAAACGCCTGAAAATTTACTATAGATCCATTAGGCAAGTCCTTGAACCACTTCTTGGCTTCCCCAGACAGACTTTGGGCAAATAACCTCATCGTGACATCTGGATAATCTACTTCCTCCAAGTCAATAAAGTCCTCAAACTTAGCCACATGCTGTTTTGCAGTCACATCACCCTCCCCATCAAACAAAGAGATTCTCTGAGAATAATTTTGGGGAAGGTCATGTAAAACAGCAGGCAAACGTAAGGGAGCAAACCTAGCGGCCATTGGTCTAGGTGGGTTTACTGGAACTGAAGTATTCTGAGAATGTACTGGGGCAGATATTTCGGCTTCAGATGTTTTTTGCAAGTCCTTCCAGAGGGAACCAAACAGATGGGATTCTCTCCTATGTGATTTGAGTTTGGGGTTACTAAGGTCGGATTTAGATCTAGTTCTCAACAGGGCATGCACAGCACTAACTCCCTCTTCTGAATCGGTATGACAATCTGATGATGATGAGGGGCCAAACAAAGGAAAATCTACCTGTTCTTTATTCTTTCTTTTAAACAACTTTTGTACAAGAACCAGTCTCCTACCCTCCCTTCGGGTGAATACTGCATTAAATATTTCATTTCGTCGGAAACTCTGGGAAATTCTCCATCGAACAGCAACCGGTATACTTCTGACATGACCGAATTGGCGAATTCGGTCAGGTGGATTTGCACTGGCAAATCAGAAGAGGATAGAGTACTCGAGAACCTTAATTCGGCAACATTGGAGCATATTAACATATGGAACAAATGTGTTTGGAACCTAAAAAACTGGACTTTGGGAAACTCAGTTAGCTGGAGGTGGATTGCCTCTGCTAGATACTCGTCAAAATTAAGTACAGGGGCTGACTGGGACTCGGGACTTACAGAATTGACTTTTAGAAGGAAACCAAGGATAACATGACCGATATGACAATCGTCATCTAGGCCCAACACCTGACAGACCAAATACATCACTAACTGCACCTCAGCTCTAAAAACATGCAAGGGGTAAGGTAAGGAAATGTTTTCCAAGGACTGACCTTCTTTCAGGATACTTGACAGGAATCGAGAGCGAGCATCAACGGGACAACTTCGGAAAAACTCAGCCAGGATGGCTTCATTCATGGACTCGCGGTTTCTGGGATAGTCCTTGGGAATATTAACATTTTCTCTAACTACTGCAGCATCAACTACACATAAAATCCTAGACGCAGACTGACTCACTATGACTCTCTGAGAGGGGGAGTAATTCGCCGCGCACCACTCGGCAAACTCAGGGAAGTGGAGGGTTTGTTCCAGGGCGAAAAAATATAGAAAGGACTTACATACATTTAAAACGTCATTTCCTCGTAAAAAACAGGACCACAATCTATCTTTACTACCAGCCACGCTTCCTGTAGATAGGAAAGGGTCATAGACACCTCTGTGTCTGTCTACCAGGAACTCTTCTCTTTCGTCCGGGACCCGACCAGACACAGAAGCTTCACTTTGCTGGTCCATTTTTCAATTTATACTATCAATGGGGTGAAGAAATTACAGGAATTGAGGTCCTACCTGGCTCACTGTGAAGGCGTGTGCTCGGAATGCGCTTTGGTACTTGACAACTGGAAGCGCCCAAATCGACAGGTCTTTTTCGCCGGGTCCCGAGAAATAAAATAGTCACGGAAGGTGCCAATTTTTCCTTTATAGAACCACCCGGATTTGACACGTGGGAGGCATTTATGTCCGCAACCACTACTTGTCTCTAACCCTCGTGCATCTTTCTTTTTCGGGTTCATTTCTGACCGTCGATCTCTTCTACGTGAATTCCTGACCCTTGGATCACATGCCACATGTCCCTTTCCGCTGGGCCTCCTTACTTTAACCGTCGTGCAACTTCGGGCTCCGGAGTCATCTACAACTGTCGATCAGTTTTGCCTTCGTGGGTGGGTCGTCGGATCGTGCTTCGCCTACCGATTCCGCTGGGTTCTTCCATCTTAATCTGCCGAGCAACTTTGCTCAGTGGAATCACCCTCCTTCGTTGATGTGATCAGCCGTCGTTCCTACACCGTTAGATCAAGTGCCGCGTACCGGATTCCGCCGGGTAACCCGGAATTATCCTCTGCGCTAGTTCTTCTTCCGGAATCCTTCTCGACCGTCGATGGGATGCCAAGCGTTCAACAGCCGTCTGATCTTGCGCCACGTACCATATTCCGCCGGATGCTGGGGGTTTATCAGGTGCGCAAGTCTCCAACCCGGAATCATTTTCCGCCGTCGATCCACCCTCCTGCGATCTCCAACCGTCGGATCGAGCAGCACGTGTCCATTTCCATTGGGTGGTCTAAAGGTTATCGCCCGTGCATGTTACCTTTCCGAAAACCAACACGCCCGTCGATCAATGCCGTCTTCAACCCTCGTCCGTAGGATCAGGAGGACCGTAAGCGATTCCGCTGATCCCTCATTCCCTTATCCATCATGCACTTCCAGCCAGCGAATTTGACATGGGCCGTAGATCAGCTCTGAGCAATGTTAAAACCTTTGACGCGTGCAGGCTGTTAGAGGCCCGAAAGTCCCTTATCTTGTTTGCATGTTCCGGATGGCAGAGAGGATATAAACCATCGATTTGCTTCTCCGTTAGACCATGGTTCAGGACTTTCTTGGACTAGGCTACTCTTTAGATTATCAAGCCTCCCCCCCTTTTGTACTACATCCTTAGCCCAAAATATTTAATCAACAAAATCTTACCTCCCATCGGTCTTGTATCCTTTTTGTGAAATACAGGTGTTAACAGATAGGATCTGAAAATATGTCCTACCAACACAAAGTAAAAATTCCAAACAGTATAAAATTGAAAGTAGCTCATCCTATGAAATTTATGGTGACTCACATAGGAAGAATCGCCACTACACTAGTGATTGTAGTGAAGATAATTTCCATTCAAGAAAAAAGAAAATTTAATCCTTATGAGGAAATTTCAGGAGAATTTAAGAAGATAAAACCACCAATTTTCAAAGGTGAAACTGAGAAAGGAGAGGAAGTTGAATCATGGCTGTTTGGAATGAAGAAGTATTTCCAAATCTATAATTACTCCAACCAGCTAAAAGCAAGGATGGCCATCTACAACTTAACTGGAAAGGAAGATATCTGGTGGCAGGAACGAGTAAAAGGTATTAGGGAAAAGAAAATTAACAAGAGTACCTTTAAGAAATACTTTGAAAATAAGTTTCTCTCAGAACAGTACTATGAAGAGCGAGCTAAGGAATTCTATGAACTAAAGTTGGGAACTATGAACATGAAAGAATTAAACAGTAAATTTTTAAGTTTACTACATTACGTGCCTTACATTGTGGATGAGAAGTCTAAGGTGCAGTGGTTTCTAAGTTGTTTACCTTTTCACATTAAATACATAATTGAATACGATAATCCAAAAACCCTTGAGGAGGCTATGTGAAAGGAATTTTTTTGCTATGAGCAGAACCACAAAAAGGAAAGCATGTCAAACTGGAAGGCTAAGAGGTCTAACAATTTTGAACAGAAGAAGAAGGGTTTCATATCTAACTGCAATTTTAGGAATAATAATACATGTAATTTTCCTAATAAGAATTTCCAAGGAAATAAAGGTAATTCAGAGTCAAACCCTAATGGCCCTAGAAATAAAGAACCTACTAATAATCACAACAACTACATAAAGAATAATGAACATAAAGAACCGGTAAAGTGTTGGGATTGTAATGGACCTCATTATGCATCAGTATTCCCTAATAGAAAGAAGATTATCAACAACATACATGTAGTACAAGAGGAGATAACTGTTGGTGACTTAGAAAGGGCGATGCCTAGGATCAACGTGGTGGTGGAAAATAGGCAGGCATAATATCAAACTTCCATGGTGGAAGTAGGAGGTAAGCTAAATCAGACACCCATTTCTATCTTAATTGACCTAAGGGCTATCCTGAGTTATATTTCTCCTAATTTAGTAGAAAAATGCAATTTATTAGTGGAAAAGTTTATAAATTCATGGTTAGTTCAACTAGCTACTAGAGCAAAAAGGAAAGTGATTAGTTTTGTAAAAGATTGTACTGTAAGTATGGATTAGTTTGAAACCTCTGTGAAGCTAAATATACTTCCTTTAGGCTCTTATGACATGTTAATTGGTATGGACTGGTTAGAACAACATAGATTAGTTTTGAACCGTTTCGATAAAACTTTTACTTGCGTAAATAATGAAGAAGAAATAGTAACCGTAACAGGAATTCCTAGGAAAACAAATATCAGACAAATCTTTGTTTTGCAATTAAAGCATTAGAGGAAATTTCAACTCAAAATGGGCCTTTAAATTTAACTCAAATTCCATGTCATCATGGGTTAGCCAATGAAATTTCTTTAAATTTGAAATACCGTATAGGTCTTAAACACTTTTTTAATATAAATTTGGGGACAATTATCATAAAAAACTACTTTTTTTGTTTGTATTTTCGACATATATCCCCATGTTTTTACTCAAATTTTGATTGGGAGAGCTTGTTGGATGTGGAATTAAATTCTACATCCAATGAGTACCCACTCTGCATACTTTTAACGGACCCCGCTACCCCAAAAACAATAAATACCTGAAAAGACATAATGATGATATCATCATCATATTTTTCAGGTATTTCTTGTTTTTGGGGTAGCGAGGCCCGTCAAAAGTATGCTGAGCGGGTACTCGTTGGATGTGGAATTTAATTCCGCATCCAACGAGATCTCTCGATCAAAATTTGAGTCAAAACACGGGAAGATATGTCGAAAATACAAACAAAAAGGTAGTTTTTTTCTTTTCTTCCTCCAAAATTAATAAATATTATTTTATTATTTTAACTATTATTTTATTAATTTTTTTTAGGAGGCCCATTTTGAGTTGAAATTTCCTCTAATGAGAGTTTTTTGAAAAGGTTGTAAAGCCTTTGTTGTAACTGTAATTAACGAAGAACATATTAATAATGAAGATAAACTAAAACTGGAAGATATTCCAATCCTGAGGGGGTATTTGGATGTATTTTCAGAAGAAATTCTGGGACTTCCCCCAAAAAGGGAGTTAGAATTCACTATTGAGTTGGTACCTAGTCAAGTTCCCAGCTCAAAATCCCCTTATCGGATGAATATATTGGAAATAAATGAGTTAAAATCATAGTTAAAGGAACTTATTGATAAAAAGTATATAAGGTCCAACGTGTCTCCTTGGGGAGCACCTGTTATTTTCGTTAAAAAGAAGGACGATACTTTACGCTTATGCGTTAACTACCGTCAACTTAATAAAATGACCATTAAGAATAGATACACGTTGCCCCGCATAAATGATCTATTTGATCAGCTACGCGGAGCAACTATATTTTCAAAGATTGATTTACGATCTGGTTATCACCAGATCTAAATCAAAGATGAAGAAATTTTTAAAACAGATTTTAGAACCAAATATGGTCACTATGAGTTTTTTGTTATGCCATTTGGGCTTACTAATGCCTCGGTTGTCTTCATGTGCCTAATGAATAATGTATTGCATAAGTATCTTGATAAATTTGTAGTGGTATTCATTGACGAAATTTTAATTTATTCTAAGACTAAAGAAGAACACGAGGAGCACTTAACAATTGTTTTACAAAAGTTGAGAGAACATCAACTTTATGCTAAATTTAGTAAGTACGATTTCTTTAAGGATAAAATATAGTACTTGGGCCATGTAGTAACTAAATAAGGGATATCAGTTGATCTAGAAAAGATAAAATCAATTGAAGAATGGCCAGTCCCAAATGACGTTATTAATGTGTGTTCATTCATGGGGATTACAGGTTACTATCAAAGATTCATTGAGGGGTTCTCAATAATCGTAAATCCCATAACTTCTTTACAGAAGAAAGGGAAGAAATTCGAGTGGAATCAAAAGTGTGAAGAAATTTTTAAAAATTTAAAAACATTACTAGCTACTGCACCAATATTAAGAATTGTTGATCCTAATAAGGAATTTGTCGTATGCACTGACACATGCAACGATGGTCTAGCTAGGGTTTTAACTCAAGAAGGACACGTAATTGCATACGAGTCTAGGAAGCTTAAAATTCATGAGAAAATCTACACAACCTATGATTTAGAGTTGCTTTTTCTCATACATTCTTTGAAGATGTGGTGCCATCACCTTATCGAAAGAAAATTTATGTTAATGACATATAATAAAGGATTAAAATATTTGTTGGATCAACCTAACTTAAAAGCAAGGAAAGCTAGGTGGCTAGCTTTCCTTAGCGAGTATGATTTCGAGATCCAACATATTAAGGGAAAAGAAAATAAGGTTGTTGATGCTCTAAGTACAAATGCAAGATTAAATCTTGTAGCAACAATCGACACTTATAAAACGGATTTAGAAGAACAAATAGAGGAAGGAGTAAAATTGGATGAGAATTATCAGAAATTACAAGCAAAAGTAGCAGAAAAGTTAACTGAAAGTTTAAGTACAGGGTATAGTCTAAACAAAAAAGGATTAATACTATATAAAAACAAGCTGTATATACCTAACGTACCTAAAATTAAGTTATTGATTTTAAATGAAATTCATAAGACTCATTACTCGGGACATCTTGGTTATCAAAAGACTATAACCATGTTACAGACGGATTATTTTTGGCCAAACATGAAGAATGAACTAGAAGAATACATTTCCAAGTGTTTTGAATGTCAACAAGTTAATATTGAACACCAGTATCCATTCGGTTTACTACAACCATTACCCATCCCTAGCTGGAAATGGGAAATAATCAGTCTTGATTTTATTACAGGTCTACCTAGAAATTAGAATCTAAATGACTCGATAATGGTAGTCGTTGATAAACTTGGTAAAGCAACTCATTTTATACCTGTAAAAACCACCTATAAGGCTGCTAATATTCCTAATATATTCATGAAACAAATATTTTGTTTACATGGGATATTGAAAGTTATAATTTCAAACAAAGACCCTAAGTTTACAAGAAATTTATGGAAGTATTTATTTAAAGGCCTGAATACTACTTTAAATTTCAGTACCTCTTTTCATCCATTGATGGATGGACAGACTAAAAGGGTGAATCAAGTGTTGGAAGATATGCTCAGAATGTATGTTAAGGAACAACCAGGTAAATGGAAAGATTACTTAAACCCAGTAGAATTTGCTTACAACAATCACTACCAAGATTCAGCAAGATATAGCCCATTTGAAATTTTGTATGGCAGAAAGTGGACAACTAAAGGAATGGAGTTAATTGTAAAACAGGTGCAAAGTAATCCAGTTGACAGGCTAGTACCAGGACTTAGAATACTAAAGGAGATGGAGCTAATTGTAAAACAAGTGCAAGGTAACTTTAAAGTCACGCAAGAAAGACAGAAAAGTCAAGCAGATATTAAACGAACTCAGAAAGAGTTCCAAGTGGGTGAACATGTCTTTATAAAGGTAAGGCCTAAAAAGAGTTCTTTGAAGTTAGGAAGTTGTGCTAAGTTAGCACCCCCGATATTGTGGGATTTTTGAGATACTGTCTAGAATGGGACATGTGGCATATCAATTGGCTTTACCTCCAAATTTAAAGGTTCATAATGTTTTTCATATCTCTATATTAAAAAAATATTTACATGATGCTACTCATGTTATAAATTGGAATGATGTGCAGGTGGAACTCGAAGGAGATTTTCTGGTGGAACCAGATTGTATCCTCGAAAGTAGGGAGATGTTGTTTCGGAATCGCACCATTGGGAAGGTGAAGGTGCAATGGAAGCACCTTAGTTCAGAAGAAGCCACCTGGGAACTGGAGAGTCATATGCAAGAAACATATCCAATTCTTTTTTAGGGAAACTCTGAGGATGATGAATAAAATAACATCGAGGATGATGTTATATTTAAGGGAGTGTGTATGTCACATACCCCAAATTTTCAAAAACATGTTATGTTTTAGGATACATTATGTTTTAATTTTATTATAAAGTTTGTAATTAATTACCAAGTGGGGTCAAGAATAATTGCATGTAATTGCTTAATATTTTATTAATTAATAAATTAAAGATGAGACAACAGCTTAAGGAAGTAATTAAATGAGTGTTTTACTAGCCACTTGGTGGAATAGGCTGGGTTGAGAGAAGATTGACACTTGGCAGCATCCTCAAACTACTTCTAACTATTTTAGCAGGAAACTTCCCTATTTTTGTGGTCATGTTCCCCAAGAAAGTGGAACAAGAGCAGGTGGCTCATTAAGTGAAAATTGACCCAAAATACCTAGGCATGTGTTGTAATCTCACAGATCACATAGGGTTACCAATAATACACATAAAAACATATAAACATAACAAATACAAGAGACAAGAATAGATAAAGAAGCAACAGATTATATTATATTACATGAGGGTCCATATATATACAAAAACTGAACCAAGTTCTCATCTGACTCAACAGCCTAATATATATGATTACAAACGGTTACAAATAACTACTTATCGGTTCGGTCAACTGACACGACATAATGAAGCTGACCTAATCTCTAATTAGTTAGTTATTTGACTAGTCGTCTCACTGACTAGCTCCTCCAACATCTCCCCCAGGAACAAAATCTTTCTTCATCCCAAAGAAACAAGGGAGGTACTCAACAATGTACTGTCTAAGGTAGTTGTTTGTCTTCATGGACTGTGTAGTCGGATAGTTGGTTGTTTCTGCACACATAATTCGACAATGGCTTCTCCTGTAATGACCAGATGGTGCTGAAACTTTGATCAGTTCTGTAGCACTTTTTGGATGTCGATAGTCAAGGTTGTGATGCTTGACAGAGTCAAAATTTTCTCTTGGATGGACAGGTTTGTGATGCTTTCCATGTCGGGCCCCATGGATTGATCCTTTTCTTTTGTTGTGTCCAATAGTCTCTTCATATGTGGATAGATTGTGTCCAGTCTGTCGAGGCTTGGTAGTGCTTACTGCACCCACTGATGTGCCAGTTTTTCTAGTTTCTGTAATTTGGTTGTTTCCAATACAATCTGGTCTTGTATTGTATTCCTCATTGTTTCTTCACGGCCTTTCCTTTTTTCTAGTTCTTGCATTTTCTCACGAGTCTGGTGGGTTTGCTGAAATACCTGCCCATAGTAGGTGGGCCAATTAAGGAGAACTTCTTCTGTAAGGATAGACTCTTCCAAGTGGTCCTGCAATACCTTATGAGGTTCAGAGAATGTTGTGTACTGTTGCCTTAATAGTCTAGATGTTTCTTCTTTTTGGTCTACTTTTGTATTTTGTAGATGTGTTTGTAGGGTCGACACCACACTTTCAAATAGCTGATATGCTTTTTTCAGTGGCTTTTTGGTGTCAGCCTCTATTGGTCCTGGTATTACTATTTGGACTAGACTTATGCATTTTGACAGGAATTTGGTTTGCTCTTTCTTAGTGTTGTCGAGCTGCTCTCGTCTAGTCTTGCTTCTTGTTGCTACTTCTGTGGTGAGAGTTTCTAAGAGTTGACCCCCAACTCTCCCTCTCTCAATTTCATTGTGTCGACAGCAGTAGTCGATCCTAGTTGGTTGAGGTGGATCACTATCATCCTTTGTTCTTTGTGGTGTTCCTTTTTCTTTTTGTATTTTCTCTTCCTTTTGTGTCTTTGCTGGTCTACCTGTTGTTCTTCCTATGGTTGATTTTCAGGAATCTAATTTCCCAGTTGTTGATCTTCGTTGGGATGAACTTCATCGGTTGGGGGAATTTCTATCTGAACCTCTTGAGTGGAGCTTGTATCTCGGTGTGTATCTAGGGGAGTTGAAACAGGTGGTTCAGGTTTTGGAAAAGGTTATGGATTGGGTGGTGGTGATGGAGATGATGAATGGTCCGGTGTAATTATTGTGGTCGGGATGTTTTCAGTCGATGGGGGATCTTCGACTTCTGGTGGTGAGTTGGTTGGATCATTAGAGAATAGGTTGTAGATCACTTGGTTGATTGCTAAAGTATCCTATTGTTTATATTCTTCTGAGTCTCTTACTAGTTCATTGGCCAGTAACAGATGGGAGATATTTGATGGGGTAAAGGATGAAGTGTGGCTTGTGACAATTTGATATGTCTTGTCAGGGTTCCTTAAGAATATAGATTTGGTAGTTCCCACAGATCTTGGTTTCTGGGGTATTTGGCTTATTTTCTATGAGAGGGTCTGGCATGCTGAGCCAGACTCGATTAACAAACATTTGGTGGCAATTTTATGGGAAGATGTAAGTAATTTAAGGAGATTTTCAATGAATGCCTGGAAGTTGCCATCGTGGTCGAACAGTTCTTTTAGAATTTTGGGCATGGAATTTTGACAGATATCAATAGGGTTGATGGTGGATGTCTATGGGATATCTTCTTGTGTGATCTAGGTGGGTGATGGGAGTGGAAGAGTAGAAACTTAGTCAACAATATTCTCATCGACTACAGGGTTTGTAGTTTTTACCTTTTTTGGTCTTCCTTGTTTCGCTCCTGCGTCGACAAACCGCTTAAACTGTGTCTCGACTGATATTTTGTTTGTTGAAGCATCTTCTATGATTTCGATAGCAGTAGCCAACATTTCTTCTTCATCTTGTAATTTGGAAAGGATAAGATTACGCTTCCCCTTTCCTTTTTCCTGATTTGTTTTCTTTTTCCTTGTGGCTTCTATTTCCTTTGCTATTTTCTTTAAGTTTTCTTTTGTCATAGCATACTTTGGATTATCTGATTCAATGTCTTCTTCTATCTCTTCTCCTCCCTCTTGTTGTTGAGTCGGGATGATACTTTGTTCTATCAGTATAGCCACCTGATGTTCAGTTGGTACACTTCCAATTTGGAGAAGTTGTGACATGGTCATTAGTTGAAACTTGTTGGTATCCTCTATCGATATATCCTCTGACATGAAGGTACTGATATATAAGTGGAGTTCATAGTCCTCCTCTTTTTCTTGGTCGGTCAAGGGTTCTTCAATCTGCTGATTCATTTTTTTATCCCTTGGTGGTATCGACAACTTGGTATTGGATTGTCGAGCTAGCTCGTGGAATATCTCATCGACTGTTGGGTAATAGTCAAGAGGTTTTCTTTTTCTTTTTCCCCCTGCATGTACCAGACTGCAGTGTGCTCGAGCTCTAGTTGAATATGTGCAGTTTTTGGTAGACTTCTTTGGATGTTCTGAGGCACCCTCCATCTAGTTTTCTGGACTTTTAGAGTCTGGAACCAATTTTCCAGCATTACTTTGCCATTTTCTAGTTCTTTCAGCATTCCATTCTGTGAAAATGGTTTGAACTACCACATGTGATATTTGCCAGGTTCTTGGAACTATTTATCTCTGACTGAACATAAGTGGTACATGGCTATCCAAATTATCAATGATGGGAACCTGATAATTTCAGCCAACTCCTGGCATTTTTCACATATGGTCTTGAGCATGTCGGTGACATATTGAGCCCAACAGTAAATTTTCCCTATGTCTGCTATTATGTCGACTACTTCCAACATTTCTAGCTTCAGATCACTCACTCGGCCTGTGGGTGTGAGTCATGTCTCTATGATTTTTGCAACTATCTACGGTGTCCAAGATTGTATTTGACTGATCATTAGCCCTTTCAAGTTCTTCCCTTATGATGTCCTTGCTTGTCATTCTACTAATCTGTCTTTTATGCTGATAGGAACAGGGTCTCCCTGGTTTGAAAGACCGGTAAGCTTGTATATGACTTCACCAAAAAGTTCTATTGGTCTATGGAAGTAGAATTTTCCATTGTGGTACCGGATGATGATAAATTTTATAGCGGTTTCTTTTGTCCCACCGAAACTTGCCATGAAAGGTGTTTTCATGTAACTCATAATGGTACTGGCTTATTTTCTCTACTTCTTGTGCCATTTTCTTGTCCACATAGGCTCACTCTTTGATTTTTGCCCATGTCTTTGCCCATGTAGTTTCCTGTACCTTTGTGTTCTTAATATTTCTCAATCTCCTTACAAACGGGGTTTCAGCGAATTCTAAATCTTTTGTTTTGGAAGTTGTGGCTTTGGTTTGCTTGTGCGCCATTTTTTCGGTCTCTTGGTCGGCTTTCTTTATAGGGTTTCTGCTCTTAAATTTCTGAGGACTTGGTTGCTCTATTTATTCAAAATGCGGTAAGGAATATTTTTCTGACATAGTATTTATACGTGGAGCGAGTGGTGAACTTGTTGATGAAGGTATTAATGGCATAAATGATGGTCCAGGATGGTCAATTGAGGTCATGTTTAATGTGTTCTGGATTTGGCACTCCTTCTGACCGTAGTCATGAAGGCGTGATTTGACCTTTGGAGTCGTCTGTCGATGTCGATCCTGAGGGTGGTCGATGATGTCTTGTCGATGGTAGGGATGTCAGTTGTCAAAGTGCGGTCTACTATGTCTTTTGAACTTTCCTGTCATTTTGGATTTATGATTGATGGCTCTTTTTATTGTTTTTGAGTTTTTTAGATTTTTATAGGTTCTTCTGGACAGTTATGGTCCATTTTTTTTTTCATATTTAGTTTTGGTACCATTTTAGTCAGGCACCATTAACAAGTTTCTGAAATACTATGCCTTGTAATGTCCTTAGTCGGACTGATCTGTTGGGATGAATTTCTTCAACAATTTAAGGTCCCATCCATTCTCTGTGTAACTTTTTAGGTTTTCCTTTCACTCGACTAATATACAGTAGGGAAAGATCTCCGACCGACAAATTTTTGTTTTTAATGTTTCTGTGATTCCTAGCCTTCTGCTGTTGTTTTTGAATTCTTGATGTTGTATAGCAAGTAGTCAATGTTCTTCTAGTTTTCCTAGTTGCATCAAGCGATCCTTCCTATCTTCTTCAACATCAATGTGTAAGATATCTTCTATCACAGGTGTTTGTTGTCGAAAATGTAGTGGAACGAAGGCTTCTTGGCCATAGACAAGTCGAAACGGTGTTTGGTCTGTTGATCATTTGTATTTTTCTCTGTAAGCCCATAGCATTGCATGGATTTTCTCATCCCAATCGTCCTTGTTGGTGTTGCAAATTTTTCTTAAACCTCTCGTTAATGTTTTTTTGAATTCCTCTATTGCTCCATTTGACTGACGATGATAAGTTGTACTTCGTCGGTGGTCGATTTTGAACTGGTCTGTTAGTGCTTTGATGGCTTTGTTAATGAAGTGTGACCCTTGGTCACTGATTAAGGTTAGTGGGAATCCAAATATAGTAATTATGTTTTCATAGATGAAATTAGTAGCTACCTCACTAGAATAAGTTTCAACAGGTTCTTCCTCTGCCCATTTGGTTACATATTCTACTGCAGTTATGATGTACCTTGCGCATGTTCTTTTTGTTGGTACTGGAAATGGCCCAAATTTCAAATGTCTAACTTGGGTTTACTGATATCAAGGGATTTTTTCTACTAGGAATAGGTCACCCCAGTCGTTGGCATCAGTCACATTGGCTAACAAACTTTATGTAGTCCTTGTGCAGTGTCGACCACCATAGCCCTAACTGTTGTATTTTCTTGGCAGTTTTATCTGCTAGGAAATGTCCTCCCACCGGTCCATAGTGTCCTTCTTGCATGATATTTTCTCTTTCGTGTTCTAATACACATCGCTAGAGGATTTCCTCTAATCCCATTTTATATAAAAATTCTTTTATGAGGCTGTATGGTGCACCTTTCATGCCTAAAATTTCTTTCTTTTTTGAGCTCGTGCCCTCTGGTGCTTGACCATTCTCTAGAAATTGTGCTATTTCCTCTAATTCTATCAGGACAAATTCTATTCGAAATAAGTATGCGTCTAGCAGGTCATCTTCTACTCCTGTTGGCTCCTCCCCCGTGTTGATTCTTGACAAGTGGTTGGGTCCAACATTTAGTTTTCCTGGTATAACGACGACTTCGAATTCAAAATCCTAGAATAGTAATAACCATCGACAAATTATTCCATGATGTAAAGGTTTATTTACGAGGTTTTATAACTAGATATTGTTCTTAGTTTATCTATTCTTTTTGTCCTAATTTTCAACCGTTGGTTTAAAATGATTTTACATTTTATGTTGATTTTGAGAATTTTTCACAATCAATAATTTTGGTTGGATTTAATGCTTTTAATGGTTGAATTACTTCATTATTTTAGTTTTAAGGTTTGTATTTTGGGCTTATTAGTTAATATATACATATTTAAACTTTCAAAAACTTATAATAAAAGTTTGTTCCAAGTTTTTATTTATAATCTAACTCTCATTTTTTAGTCCTTTGTCAAATATTTTCATGAGGAGATTCCTGTAGCAGCTCTGTTTTTCCTGTTTTTGTCATTGTCATTGGCAGAATATTACAAGGAGATGGAAACAAATTCGGGTAAACAAAAAGAGTTTTTTTTCTACAATAGAATCATTCACAAAAACCTCTCTCAGTTTTGCAACATCTATTATAGTTTGAGAGATTCAAATTCATCTTTGTGGCCTATTTTTAGGATTTCAATTATTTAATAATTTCCTGTTTTAGTCACACATTTGTAACACGTATTCCGATCAATTGAAGGGGAATTTTGAAAAAACAAGAGACATTTTTGTTCATAACATACTAATATAAAAAAACCTCTCTCAGTTTTTGCACAAGTGTCCCAGATCGAGAGATATGAAGGCATATTTGAGACCCAAATTTTCAGAAATTCGCCAAATTTCCCCAAATCCAATTTGTTATTTTTGGGTTAATTGTCTTTAAATATTTTGAGTTATCGTGTAACTGTTTCAAATTTTGACCTAGAAGGTAGTTATGGAACTACTTTACTTTTGTAATGATAAAAGGAAGACAAACATACAGTTTTTGGGTGGGGATTTTTCACTGAAGGAGAGGCTTTCGGAGCTTTGATTTCTCAAGCTATCATTTATAACTCTTATGTAAGTGGATGACTGTTATTGATTATATATAAACTTTTAAGCCCTTTTACCTATCATGCTTTTTCATTTCTGATCTGGTTGATTGCTCAGTCTACAATTTCATTTCTTGTTTAAAGGTTTGTTCATGTAATTGCTTATAGCCTATGGGTGGAATTAGTATTTCATGTGTAATGTTTATGGCTTATTGGGATGTGTTTGATCCCCAGTTTATCCAAATTGCATGATTCAGTTCTGTATTAGCTTGTTGTTGTTTATTTCCTCCTTGATTGATGATGTTTTCAACCAAAACCCTAAAACCTATTTTACTTAATTTTATTTTATGAGATTGTGTTGGCTTGTTCTTTAGTAGTCTGAGAACAATTTCTAGCACTAACATCTTTGGCGTCGTTTCCAGGGAATGAAGATAAAGTATATATTCCCTGGGATATCATTATTCATCTAATTTTGAGAGGTGAAAAAAGTCAGAAAATCTTTTAGACTACAATTTTTCACCGGTGACTCCACGATTAAAGATTCCACTACAAAGGAGAATTTTGTTGACAGAAAAATGAAGAAGCCAAATGGAAAGACTGGGTATCAGCTTCTTACTTTCCTCCATGAGGTTTTGTTCTTATTCATCAGTTCTTTCCTGTCTTTGCCATTGCATTTCAAAAGAATTATTTTTTGTTTTGTCTATTCCGATGATCATAAACTTTCAAGTACATATGCCTCTTTGGAAGAAGAAAATCTGCATGCTTCTTGTTTTATTGATGTTGATCCTTCATTTGAAATACATGTGCAGCATGATATACATATACCCATATCTCTTGAAGGTATTTATGGAACTACTGTTTCAAATTTTGACCTAGAAGGTAGTTATGGAACTACTTTACTTTTGTAATGATAAAAGGAAGACAAACATACAGTTTTTGGGTGGAGATTTTTCACTGAAGGAGAGGCTTTTGGAGCTTTGATTTCTCAAGCTAGCATTTATAACTCTTATGTAAGTGGATGGCTGTTATTGATTATATATAAAACGATAAGCCCTTTTACCTGTCATGATTTGTCATTTATGATCTGGTTGATTGCTCAGTCTACAATTTCATTTCTTGTTTAAAGGTTTATTCATGTCAATGCTTGTAGCCTATGGGTGGAATTAGTATTTCATGTGTAATGTTTATGGCTTATTGGGATGTGTTTGATCCCCAGTTTATCCAACTTGCATGATTCAATTCTGTATTAGCTTGTTGTTTTTTATTTCCTCCTTGATTGATGAAGTTTTCAACCAAAACTAAAAACCAAAACCCTAAAACCTATTTTACTTAATTTTATTTAATGAGATTGTGTTGGCTTGTTCTTTAGTAGTCTGAGAACAATTTCTGGCACTAACACGAGGTATTTCAATGCTTGGTGGTCAATATAGAAGATAAAAGGGTTGGCTAGTAGGTAATGTTGATACTTTTGTAGCACAAAGACCATACCTAATGCTTCCCTCTCTGTTGTCAAATAGTTTCATTCTGATTTGTTCATATTTTTGCTGCTGTATACTATTGGATAGTCCATTCCATCGTCTCCTGTTTGTGTTAAGATCTTACCGATTTCTAGGCTTGACGCATTGATATGCACATGGAATTTGATCAACCAATTTGGGAATCTCAAGATAGGTGCCTCGACTAGTTTCCTCTTTAATGTATAGAATGATATATTGCATTCCTTTGTCCAATCAAACTCATGATCTTCTCTCAATAGTTATTCCAATGGATAGGTCATATCTGAATAGTATCTAATAAATTTTATGTAGTATCTAGTATGTCCTAGCAGTACTCTAACCTATTTTGGATTCACCGATGGTTTTAGGCCAAGGATAATCTTTATTTTTGCAAAGTCGACCTTGATGCCTTCTTTGCATACAATAATCCTTAGTAGTATTCCTATAGGAGTTAAGAAGATGCATTTCCTTATGTTGAGAGATAAGTGGATTTTTCGGCATCATTCCAGCATGATCCTTAGCTATTTGCAATGATCTTTCAACATGGAGTAGATCGCTCAATAGTCGAAATATAATGCCATCATTTTGTAGATGTATTCCTGAAATATTTTGACAACAATTCTCGAAAATACTACAAATGCATTTTTTAGACCAAAAGGCATAACTTTGTAGGTGAATAAGTTGAATTCACATACGAATGTGGTATTTTTCTGATCCTCTTTGGCTATTGGTACTTAGTTATATCCTAATAATCCATATGTAAATGAGTTGCATTCATGTCCTGCAACTTCATTTAATATTTCATCTGCGTATGGCATTGGGAATCGGTCTGTTAGAGTGACTTTGTCTAGTTCTCTAAAATCGACACAAATCCTTAGTTTTGTCTGGTCATATTTCTTTGGCTGGACAACCATCAGGCTTTCCCATTCCGACTGGTCGATAGGGTAGATAATTCATGCTGCGAGCATATTATCGATCTCTTTCTTAACTATCTCTTTGTATTTATGAGCTAATTTGTATGGCCTTTTCTTTACGGGTCGGGCATCGGGTTTGATTTCGATCTTCATTTTTCCCATTTCATGGACTAGCCCTTTGAGATGTTTATAGTCTTGAGCAAAAACATCCTGGAATTCTTTCAATAGGTTTACTATTTCAGTCGTTTTCTCTTCACTCCAGTAATCGCCAATTCTCGCCATTTTTTGTCGTTCATCATTTGATATGTCAAACTCTTTAGTTTTAACTTTGGCATCCATCCATTTTGGTGCCTTGGCTTTGTTGATCGGTCGACTCCCTTCTTTGAACTACAAGAATGTAGGAGGGAATTCTGCTATGGTCATTCGGTCGGTGTCTTCTTTGTCGGTTGTGGCATTAGAGGAAATTTGGGGTCTAAAATGGGCCTTATAAGAAAATGTGCCAAAATAAGTTTTTGTGAGTTGGAATTCAAGAACCAATAGAATTTCAATAAAATAATTCAACCATAATGGTTGAATTGACATATTTGTCATTAAAAAAAACTACCTTTTTGTTTGTATTTTTGACATATCTCATTGTGTTTTTACTCAAATTTCGATCGGGAGAGCTCGTTGGATGCGGAATTTGATTCCGCATCCAACGAGTACCCACACTGCATACTTTTGATGGACCCCGCTACCCCAAAAACAAGATATACCTGAAAAAATGTGATGATGACATCATCATCACTTTTTTTCAGGTATATCTCGTTTTTGGGGTAGTGGGGTCTGTCAAAAGTATGCAGTGTGGGTACTCGTTGGATGTGGAATCAAATTCCACATCCAACAAGCTCTCTCGATCAAAATTTGAGTAAAAACACAAGGAGATATGTCGAAAATACGAACACAAAAAGTAGTTTTTTTCTTTCTTCCTCCAAAATTAATCAATATTATTTTATTATTTTAACTATTATTTTATTATTTTAACTATTATTTTATTATTTTCCTTAGGAGGCCCATTTTAGACCCCAAAATTCCTCTACTGTGACTTTAAGTACTGTTAGAATTGGTTTTGTTGTTTATGCGTGATATTATTTCCATTGAAAGCTTTTTCCTTTAGTATTTTCATTTTCCATTTGTAGTCTTCTTGACTATGGTATTCTATTGGTTTGAATGTTATTACATGATATTTCCAGTCAGTCATGGTTTGGTATCAAACTGTTGTTTTTAGTCGGTTCTATGAATGATTTTATCTGCTTTGCAGTTTCTAATAGCTTTTCCTTTTGTGGTATAAAACTAAAGTCCTTGATGAATTTTTTTCTGAGTTCGTTCCATTGGAACGTTTCACCTTGTGCTTCTTCCTTAGACCATTTATTTGGTAAGTCGGCTAGCATCGAGGGAAATAGGTGTGGCCATGTACGTTCGTATTTATAACCAAGTCTTCTCCATTCTCTTTCACATGTTCTTATGTGTTCATCTATGTATTGTACTTGGATGAAGATGGGTATTTGTGCCTGTTTAGTCATCTTCCCTCCTCTGAATCTTTCTATGAAGTAAGTCAAAGTAGTTATCCAAGTCTACAGTCTTGAATGATGGGTGTCCCACCATCAAGCAGCTTGTCCTATAAAGGTTTCTACTAGGCTTTGTAGTCAGCCATGTTCACCTAGGTTCTCAGATACTTGTTCTATATGTAGAACTGAGGACTCTCTTTCTTTATTCCTTGGGTTTTGTCTGATACTTGTATTTGTTGGGGTTAAGGTAGGGTATTCCCTAGTTTTCTTTTCGAATATTTTGGGGATGATGGAGACTGAGAAGCATTGATGGGTTGGTTTCTTTGGTATAGCTTGAATGGTCCAACAACCCCTTTCTTGAGTTTTGTAGTTTTTGACTTACCAATCATACAACTCTGCGTATGAATTATATCCTACTAAGTCTTGGTTTCCTAAGTGAAGCTCTCCATAGGTATTGGGTTTAGTGTAGTCTTCCTTATTTTGAATCTGATATAATTGTCGAATGTCAACTTCTTCGATGGATTCAGTCCAAGGTTCGCCTTGGGAAGGATGAATAGGGATGATAACTTTCTGTCCATTCCCTTTTAATTTTATCCTTTCTTTGTCTAGAGATATTGATGCTTTCATTTTTCTTCCCCATGGTCGACCTACCAAGGCTGGGAAGGAGTTGGATCCTTATTTAGGGTCGATGATTTCAAAGTCAACTTTGGTCGATATTCCTTTTATTGTTGTGTCAACATCTCTCCAAACCCCAATGGGTTTGATCAGCCGTTATACACCTGATTGGCACCTCTCCGTCCGAGTGCTGACTTCCCTCAGGTCGGCACACAAAGTGGACACTTATGGATTGAGGTTTGCCTAGTTTTATTATACCTTGGTTGATGATTAAATACATTGCCTATATGCCCAGCTGATCACTTTGCCATTTTAGGATTTTGAGTAGCATGCGTGACTATCCCTATTGACATCTCGCGCATCATGCGTGAGTTTTGTGTTCAGCAAGTCGCGTATACTTGTATGCGCGGGTTGCATTTGTATGGAGTCGCGTATCATGCACGGGTTGCTCTACTACAGACCCGCGCATGGTTTCCTCAAAATTATTATTTAAAAACATGATTTAATGGGAGATTAGTTTATTCATTTACCTTAATCCCATTAACTGTTGCAACCTCCCTAACCTTCGAGAACTGCCTCATTTCATCCATATAAATAGAGGCCTTGGGGAGGGGGCTGGATATACATACTTGGAGAGCAAAGTTATGCTGGTGGATTGTCTACAGAATCTTTGGAGCAGAGAAACTCAGAGTCCTTTGGTGACAGAGGAGTCCCTTGTTTAGACATTGGGTTGTAACCTAAACTCCCTCTATTATTGTTAATAAAGCAGATTACTTCTTCGATATTGTGTTTCATGTGTTGTAGATTGGTAAATTTTTACATTTCAGTATAATATATGATTTGTCTAATCTGCATCTTTATATATGAATCATACTGTATTTGGAAGAATCTTTGTTAACAGGTGAAGGAGGAATTATCCTGGAGACTTTGGAAGTGGATCAGAGAGGAAAAAGCTAGCTTGGATCAACCTTTGTATTTCACAAGTAAGTTCCTGTTAATTTCCTATTTCCTATTCTGTACTTCTAAAGTCAATTTGTCTGCAAGGTTAGAGTATGTTGGTAACCCCCAGACCTAGGTTATTAGGTGAATTATCCTGTACAACAGAACTGGCGACTCCGCCGGGGAAGCCTAGTCTGCTTTAGGTCTTTCTCTGTTGTGCTGACCAGTCATTGCTCGAAGTTTTGTTTGTGATCTTTTGTCATGTTTTCTTACTTACTGTAGCATTTGAAAGTCTTGGATATTTCTCTATTTTTGAAAAGTTTTCATGCCCATGCGCGGGTTGTCATTCTAGACAGTCACGCATACTGAGTTGCATATGTGGGTTGTTCTATAGAACAGTCGTGCATCATTCGCGACCTGCACTACTACACAGTCGCGCATACTCCTGAAAACTGTGATTTTTGTGTTAAAGTTTGCTTGTTCTTTAGCCTGCTATAAGTCCTATTTTCTGTTGAGACTTTCTTTAAGAGTGTTGCAGAGTTGTCTGAGAGTATCAGGTGATCACATCTTAGTGCTTCCTGAAGCCCTTGAGTTATTTTTACTTGTTCTATTTAGTGTCTGCATCTTGAAACTTTCTGTCCTGTTTGGGTTGTTGGTGAGTGCCTGAGTCTAGATCAGTGATCAGGGTCTTAGACTCTGTCTGTCCAGTCTGCTGTTTATCAGTTTGTGGTTTGCACTTTCCTGTTTAAAAGTCTGCAGTGGTCTCTTGGTCATTGTCTGCACCCAAGTTGAGGTCCTAGCCTGCTTCTCTTGCTGGTTTTTAGGTTCTGTTTGCCTGTTAGTTTCAGTTTGTGTTCTTTATACAGTCTATAAGGGTCGAGTTTACTCAAGCATTGCATTTTATACATGCACAGTAGTTTTTTGAGCATTTTTTAAAGTGAAAAACAAAACATAGTTAATCTTTTGCATTGTAATTTTTGCATTAGAGTAGTGTTTGTTTCAGTTTAAGAAATACTATCTCAGAAAAATACAAAAACATATAGGCTTAGTTTCTCTTTTTGCTGTGTTATCCCTAAAGTTGGACCTAGACTACATGATCCAAGCTTAAGGAAATCTTAGTTTGAAAATGTTCAAATTGAATGACATCAAAAATAAAAAATAGAAGCTGGTATTAAACCAGGGCAAATAGAAACTTACAGACACTAGGCCAATATCACTTGTTTGTACAGTTTACACAGCTTTAGGTATGAGATCAAAATATCACACACAATTTATAATATACATAACTGGTATATGTCACAGATAGGTACATATAGGTATTCATCAGGATATCAAAGCATTTAAGCAATGGTTGGTATGAATTAGAGCTACAGGGAAATGAAACCAATTCTGTATAACATAAAAGCAATGACAAAGTCCAATATCCAGGTCTTATGATCCTAAATATGAAGCGAAACTATTACTGTTTATATAAATGAAAAATAACTGTCAACTTATAATAAGAATTATGTATTGGAATGTGAGTGACCAAGTACACAAAAGATTTATCAAAGAGACAGTTCATAAAGTACAGAAGCAAATCAACATCAAATTTGTTCAAAACTAAAACCTGTTATTGAAGTTGCAAAGAGTTCATGATATACAGAGGTATTTACAAATGCTCCAACATATCTCCCAAAACAACCAACCTCTCCTCACTAGTTCGAGAGCTGTTTTTGTACCAAAAAGATTCTATCTAGAACTAACAATAGATCCTATAGGTTTGGATCGACCTCCTTCAAAAGTGGGAATAATCCCTTACAAAATGCTTTTACACTACATGTGTCCTACAGATGTTACACATAATATTATGAGTTTAAAATCAAACAACTTTAAAACATCTAGAAGCTTCTAGAAGCTTCAGCTAAAGTGGCCAAATCATTAAGCACATGGGAGCGCCTTTGGAGTCTAGCCAGCTCCATATCTTTATCATTCTCCTTTCCCTGGGCTTTGAAATGCTCAAGCTGTTTCTGCATAGCTCGTTTCTCTTTAAGGATATTTCTGGAAACCATCAACAGTTTTTGAAACTCTGCCTCCTTTTCTTCCATATCCTCCCTTAACCTTTTGTTTTCCACCAATAGCTTTTCATTGATATCCTGCAAGTATTTGGTTTGTTCCTTATACATTTGAAGGGATCTCTAACGTTGACCAAGCTCTGGAGTAATATCTATATCTTCCTCTCAGCTGCAATCTCTTTCTTCAGGCACAGTTCTTGATATTGATTCTTCATCAAAATTGTTTTGTTTATTTGTACAAAACATTTCTGGTATAGCTCCCGCTACACCTTTCCTGTCAATAAATTCCTCCACATCCTCACAATACTTATCCTCTGCTATATGTACTGTCCCTTCACTTGCAGCATCCTCAATAACCACAATTTCATTATCATCTCCCTGTGCTGCTCTTTCTTCCATTTGCATCTTCTCCCTTAATCTAGTTCTTGGTTGGCCTTCCTTAAATAATTGTTTGCATATTTTCTTCTTGGAAGCAATGCATTTAAACATATCACTGAGTTTTTCTGTATGTTCTTGCATGCAGGTTGTTTCAGGGTTTACATTGCTCTGTTCAGGCTTATTAAGAGCACTCATTTCTTTCTTCTTATCCTTCTGATCTATCTTTGTAGGGTTTTCTATTTGCTGGCTGGCCTCATCAACCATTTTCTTACCCTTTTCTCTAGGGTTTTCATTAAAACCTAGCTCTGCCAACAAAGCACTCCATGACCTTTCTTCCTTTTCCAGCTGGGTTAAAACCAACAGCTTAATTAATCCCTGATGATAAATTGATCTGGCCGTATGTGATGGGTGTTTTTGTACCTTAGAAATCATCTTTTGAAGGCTCTTGAGTAGGTAAAAAGGAAGGTTTAGTTGTGTAACACCTTGAATATGCAGTAAAAGCTTAAAATGACATTTTAAGACTCGGTCATACCTTCCATCGCAGGTAATATAGTTCTGGACCACTTCTAATGGCACTCTCCACGCTGGCTTCATCCTATTGACATGAACACCGTTCTTCCAATCAAGTTTTTCATTACCAAGAATAAAAAACTCACTGAAATCCTCTTTGAATTCTTTTTGTTTGAACCATCTCTCACCTTCTGCTGGCACATTGATAGCTTCAGCAATAGAATGTTCATTAACTCTCACAGTTAAGCTCTCTAATTGGACTCTGTCATCATCATAATTCTCAATGAAAGCCATTGTCAGTCTACCATGATATCCCTGCAATTTGTCACAGAAGCTAAACTAACCTGATCTCTGTATCAACCTAGCATACCTTGGGAATTGTTTAATCCAATCTGTATTGCTGGGTTCCAATCTGCATATGAGACCTCCAGGCCTTTTCTTTACCACCGGCTCTGGCTCCTCCTCTTCAATCTCCTTCGACATTTTGAAACCCTACAAGGATTTCAACTTAACTGTGAAGATTAATAATACTTTATGTCTTAAACAAAACCAAGATGGTTTGCTGCATACGGCTCTGTGCTAACATCTGGGATGTGAATACATCTCTTCTTGTGCTGGAGGTAAAGCTTTATAAACTAACAAAGTGACAACTCGAATGAAATTTGAATGAACCTAATGATAGGTCTTTAACCCTGAAACCCCTGTCACATATTGAAAATACCAAATTCTTCACACAGTATTATCTCAAATAAAGCATTTTATATTGCGGCTGAATGCTTAAGCAAACGGTGATGAACCTGAAAATGCAGGTAGGATATATACAATATATTATAACCCTGAAATTGCATGCTTTAGGGTTTTGCAGAGGAACCCTAATTCTCTGAACATTTACATAATACTGCTCTTAACCAGGAAACTCTGTCAATCAAAACACCTTCAAAATGTATATCCTGCACAGGAAATTGTATACTGCTGTATAGTCTTCACGCTGTATATCAAGCCCATAATTGCTGAAAATGCAAGGAAGTAGATGTATATACTGCAATCTTAACCCTGCAAACCCTGGGGTTCGAACATAAACCGAAAATTCCTGAACATTGCATAACATAGCTCGTGAAGACAAACAGTGAATGAAACCAGCACTTGGATACTCATCCTCAGCAGAAAAATGAAACACGCTTTAGGGAAAAATGATATTTAGCTATTTCTGCCATGATGACCACCAGCATTTATTACATGAACGGTTTCGTTTGTGAAAAGACACCACCTGTGCTCTTTCATTATGACCACCGTATCAACTCATTATTTCATAGTCAAGCATATCAAAACATATAACATGCCAAATGCCCATGCTCAAAACATATATTCAGAACTATGAGAAAAGCTTATATCGATCATATATTTTATGAAATCAATAATAAACCTTTCAAAAGCAAACCATATGTGCATTATACCACCAGAACTCCATATGCTGCACGCTCAGAATATGCTGCCAGTTTGGGAAGACGCTGCTAGTTTGTAAAAATTTACCTTGTAACACATAATCCTTTGCACATACATAGGCTTTTAGTTGATGAATGGAACTTTTAATGATTTCAGGTAACTAAGGGAATCATAAGGGAAAACAATCAATCATACAACACAAAACAAAATGAAATTAAAACAAGAAAAACCAATGGAAATCAAAAATTTGAAAATACACACTAGGAACAACCCTAGAGATAACATCTGGCTCCATCTGGGGACAAAGTTTCTTTCAGAGACTTTGAGAACTTGCTGACCAGTGCTTTATCCATTGGGCTGGAGTCTTATTTGCAATAAAATGATATATACAATGATTATGTACAGTGATACTTTGTCTTTCATTCTGTGTAAAAAGGTTTTAAGAAACGTCCATTGACTGGACCCATAATCTCTTCACCTCTCAAATTTTGCAAGACAAAAGTATTATTTCCCAGGATCTTCATGATTGAAAAAGGTCCTATCCACAAATTATCAAATTTCCCGTGCTTACCTTTTTCATCTTTTCTGGCATCCCATCTGAGCACCAGATCACCAACTGAAAACAAATCATTTTTAACCCTTTTATCAAAACTGTCTTTCATTCTTTTTTTATGTTTCTCAGCTATATCCTTGATGGCTTCTCTTTCTTGCTGCAACTGCACTATTTGAAACATTCTCCTTCTGATGTCATCTGGTTCTTCTTCAATTTCCTGCACAAACTTCATGACTGGATTGACTAAATGGACAGGAAAAACAGCATCAGTCCCATAAACCAATTGAAATGGGGATGTCCCAGTTGATTTTTTAATTGTTACCCTATCAGCCCATAGAGCAAACTTCAGCTTGCTGTCACAACTTCGTTTATTTTCAAACAGCATTTTCTTGATGCTGCTTACAATGTTCTTGTTGCTGCATTCTGCTAATCCATTTCCTTGTGGATAGTATGGTGTGGATTGCTTAAGGTTAATGTTATTTTCTTGACAAAAATTTACCATCTTTTTTGACTTGAAGGCAGGGGCATTGTCAGTGAGTAATTTTCTAGGGCATCCAAACCTACTCAGAATGTTTTCTTGGAGGAAAGTAATTATTACCTGTTCTGTTGCTCTCCTTGTTGGAATTGCTTCTACCCATTTTGTGAAGAAATCGGTAGCAGTCAAGATCCATTTGTGTTGTCCACTAGATGGAGGATGAATTTCACCAATAAAGTCTAGTCCCCACTACTGAAATGGACCATTCACAGAAATAGGCTTTAATGGTAGGGATTTAAGCTTTTGCTTACCTGCAAATTTCTGACACTCAATACATGATCTAACCTGCTGAAATACATCTAAGAACAGGGTAAGCCAGTAATAGCCTGCTCTCAAGATTTTGAAAGAAGTTGCTTTCCAATATTTGTGTCCTCCACACACTCCACTATGCAACTCTGCAATAACAACATCAATTTCATATTTCTCCAAGCATTTCAACAGTATACCTCCCGGGTCCTTCCAATACAACATCTGATCTCTTAGAACATACTTCATTGCTTTGAGTTTCAAAGATCTGCATTCACTCCTGTTCAATTCCAGAGGGCACTGTAAATATAAAAGAAAATACGCCACATCCTTATACCAATCAGATTCAGCATACCTGTCATAAATCTGCTCATTACTGTGCTCTGTGCTCATACTTTGTGCTGACTATTCTGCCATGATGTGAAGATTCAAAACCTGATAATTTGATTCTGTGAGAAGCTTAGCCAACCCCTGTCCTTTTACCAATTTTGTTGGCTTAATTTTTATGTCATATTCCATGACCTTGGCTATCCATCTTCCTCTCTTTCCTTCGCTGTCAGGCTGTGCCAAAATCTCCTTAACTGCTGCATTTGGGACATATGCCACAACTTTAGAATGTAAAACATATATTCTAAAGAATTTTAGAGCTTTAACTAAGGCATAAGCCTGTTTTTCCATTATATTATACTTCAGTTCAGAATCCCTTAATGTTTTACTGAAGAATGATATGGGATGTTCCAAATCATCAGAATTCTTTTGTAACAATACAACAGCAATAGTATCCTCTAATGCAAACAAAAATATGGCAAAATCCTTTGTGTAATCAGGAGCCATCAAGACAGGAGCTTCTATCAATGCTTGTTTTATGTTTTCAAATGCCTGTTTAGCTTGTTTAGACCATTTAACCTCGCTATCCTTTTTAAGCATTTGAGTGATATGCTTTATTATCTTTGCAAAATTTGGAATAAACCACCTCAAGAAGTTGATTTTTCCAACAAAGGACTAAATTTATTTTTTGTTTCTGGGGATGCTGATTTTTAGAATAGCCTTGACTCTCTCTGGATCTATCTTTATTACCTCAGCAGAGACAATATGACCTAACAGTTTGCCTTCTGTCAAAGCAAAGTGAGATTTTTTAGGATTGAGTGATAGACCAAACTTCCTGCATTTGACAAAAAATTGTCTTAAGTGTTTAAGATGATCTTCATTGGATTTAGAAAATACTGTAATATCATCCTGGTATATCACCACAAATTTTTCATTTTCACCCACAAAAGCTATATCCATAGCTCTCTGAAAGGTGGCACCTGCATTCATGATCCCAAAAGGCATTTTATCATACATAAAGGTTCCCCATGGCATGGTGAAGGCTGTTTTCTCTCTATCTTCTGGCTGAACAGCAATCTGGTTATAACTAGAAAATCCATCAATCATTGAAATCCTGTGTGCACCCACTACCCTCTGTAAAATCTGATCTATCTTTGGAAATGAATAATTGCGCCGAGAGGCGCTCTACAGCCCAGTATGGGGGAGATCTTGTCACGTGATGTAACGTGATGTAACGTGATGTAACGTTACTAACATGTCGGCAAAAAATAATAGTGAAAGTGAATATTATGGGGGAGATCTTGTCACGTGATGTAACGTTACTAACATGTCGACAAAAAATAATAGTGAAAGTGAATATTATGAGGGAGATCTTGTCAGGTGATGTAACGTTACTAACATGTCGGCAAAAAATAATAAAGAAAGTGAATATTATGGGAGAGATCTTGCAGTGATGTAACGTTACTAACATGTCAACTAGAAATAATAGTGAAAACAAATATTATGGGAGAGATCTTGTAACATGATGTAAAATTTGCAATATTGAATAACTAATGTAAAAAATAGTAAATATTATTATAATATTAATATCTGCTAGAAATCCATCTCTCTGAATTCATAAAGACAACGCTAATATTAATATCTGCTCGAAATATCACGCCTGAAACGAGCCATCCATCTCCTCAAATTCCCCCAAAGATGTTCACCTCTGCAAATCCGCTTGCACTTGTCTACCCAGAGCCACCATTAAAATATAGGATATTAAGAGCTCTTCTGCATTATAAAGCAACGCCTTACATTAATTCACAAGAATGTCTCAGGGCATTCACTTTAATTGACATCTAGAAATTTTAGAATCCAAAAAGCCCAAAATTTGCCAAAATGCCAGTAAGCAGAGTTACAGAAAGCTAAAAGAGCTACGGTATGCAGATGCTATAAACTATTTAACAGCATCTTGAAGGTTGTTGGCGTTAGGAATGGAGTCATTTATATCCTCCTCCGGTGGCTGCGAATTTGTTGACAAGAGCGAGCGCATTACTGATCAATTTACACACATTCTGCCGGTGGCCTGTAACCATGGCTGTGACCTTCCCGTCAGTGTTCAGATCCTGAAAACCATTGAGGCAGGAGTCCTGGTCTGTGAATTTTTCTGTCCGAACTAGTGGATTTTGAGTAACCCAACTTACCATTATCTTTTATTGAGTAACCAGTGGATTTTCTTCATTCAATCTCCAATATCTGGAGTTTGTGTACAGACGAATCATTCATTATTGTTATTGTTGCGAATACCTACTCTATCAGAGAGAGATTCGAATGCAAACTGCTTCCCTCACTCATTGCTGGGAGCAATGCCTCTA
>LPNX010799698.1:17065-51161 GCA_001517045.1 Pseudotsuga menziesii | reverse complement strand
CAAGCAAAACAAACAGTTTGAGAGGGCCTTAGCTCTCTATGACAAAGACACTCCTGACCGTTGGCACAATGTTGCTTCCATGGTTGATGGCAAATCCCCAGAGGAAGTCCGAAAACATTATGAAATCCTGTTAGAATACTTTAATTGTATTGAAGCAGGCCAGGTGCCTTATCCCAACTACAAATCTTCGGGGAGCTCAGGATAGGGAGCGAACAACAATGATCAGAGGACGAGCACAGGCATGTCTAAGTTCTTTGCAACTATTTAGAAATTTTTTATTATTAAACATAAGATTCTTTTCTTTCTGGCTTAGATTTCTTTGCATGAAGCGTGTTGTGAACCTTGGTCTTTTGGAATATCAAACTAACTAAGATCTCCCTTAAAACAAAACAAGGACACATGGCTCCGTTCCTTTATCTTGAATCTTCAGCATATCGTATGGCCAATGAACCTAAAATAAATGTTATTTAAATATAAATATTTAAGTTATAAAATCATGTATGACGATATACTTGATGTGACTTGTGAGTGACTAGTTTCGCAATTATTTGACTTAAAGAAAAATCAAGTTTAAAAATTTTGGTCGTCACTTCATATTTGATATTTTTTTATCTATCACAATAGGTTAAATTGAATTGATGGATGATGAATGTTATTTTGTTATTTGGTAGGAATTATTTTTATTTTTTAAAAATGGTTTTTGATCTTTTTCGGTGTTTGATAGAGCCTAGGATTTGGATCTATTCTGGAAACTAAAGATAGTAAGCTAATTTACCATGGATTCTCGGAAAAAAATTAATTACACATTTCACTCTTGAAAATGATTGGTAGGCGAATCCATCTAATTCCTGAGTGGATTTGATTTTAATTACTGGAAACTAAAGATACTAAGCTTACATGGAAGTGGATTTAATTCTAATTACTGAAAACTAAAGATAGTAAGCTTACATGTATATATTCCCTCTACACATTCCGCAAAAATTTGGCCTTGCACATGGTTTTAAAACCATGTGCAAGGCCTCCTAAACAAGCATGCAAGGCTTCTTAAACAATCCATGGTAAATTTCACTCAAGGAGATTTGTTAATTTTTTTTACCAAGTTTCAATTAAAAATGAAAATAAAAAAAATAAACAACTCCTTAAAAGAAAATAAATTTTAAAAAATATATTATTTCAAACACTAATCAATAGCTTCATTTCCCAATATTGTTTTTTAATGAGCATTGTACCATCTATTGGTGAATCATAATGAAACAAATGAATATATGCTTAAATTGTGTATTCATTATTATACTTTAAAATTTCTAAAAAGATTATAGTTAATGGATAAATAGATATAGATCCTTATTTACAGGGTGTGGTATTATATTGGGTCATAAAATCCTTGTTATTTTTTTTGTTGCCAAAACCTTCAAATTATATTTTTTCTCTGGATCTCTTTAATTCCTACAGAGACAATGAAAAAATTTAATTGCACAATTCGCTCTTAAGAATGATTGGTAGGAAAATCCCTCTAATCCCCGAGTGGATGATCCCTCCCTCCCTCTAATGACAGTAAATTATTATTTTAATTGATTATCATGTAATATACTTGAGAGATTGTGATTGCTAATTGTGTCTAGGTATTTAAAATGTATTATTTCACTACATAAACTAAAGATACTAAGCTTACATTGATATACTCTAGTTTTGTGTCACCTCCCACCACTGAAACCAGCCTAGATGGCTCTATCAAGCGCCGAGAGGGATCAAATCTCTCGAGGTGCAAACCTCTTCTCAGGTATTGCACTAAAGGAGGTTTGTACCTCGGGAGATTTGATCCCTCTCGGCGCTTGATAGAGCCTAGGATTTGGATCTACGCTGGTTATCCTTGAGGCAAGATTTGTTTAGGTTACGGAAGTCTACACATAATCTTATCTCTCCATTTTTCTTTCGTACAGGGACTAAATTAGCCACCCAAGACGAATATCTTAATGGCACAATGATTTTTGCATCTAAAAGTTTTTTCACTTCTTTTTCAATTACTGGCAGCAATGCTGGATTTAACCTTCTAAGCTTCTGTCTGAAAGGCTTAGTATTTGGTTTTAAAGGGATCTTGTGCTGAATTATGCTAGTATCATATGTTTTCAAATCCTGATATGACCAAGCAAAAATGTCTTTATATTCCTTCAGCAAAGCTAAATATTTTCTTCTTTCATCATCTGACAGCAATTTTGACAATTTTATCATTTGAGTTTGCTTTTCAGAACCAATGTTATACTCCATAACATTTTCTTCAGTAGTATGTAGGGTAGGTTTTATCAGTGTATCATCTTTGGAAAACAATCTTTCTAAAGGAACAAGTCCTTTAGGAATAAAATTCCCTTTTAACTCCACAATTTTATGATCAGCAATTGAATTATTTATGCAGGGTTCATTTTCTTCCCATTCTGAATCGTGCTCAGGCTCAATAGTGTCATCTGAAAACTCACCTACCAATTCCATAAACTCTTTAATTTCCTGATCATCATTAAAAACCTTCCAATGTTTAATATTGTCTGGGACAGCAGGTCTGTACCTAACATCAATTGGATATTTCAGATGAGTAACCTTTGGCACTTTGAAATAGGCTGCTGCTAAGGCTAAGGAATCAGCTGTTTCATTATACTCTCTTGGGACAAAAGTGATATTAAAGGCTATGAAATAATTTTCCACTAGATCCCAAACCTCATTTCTATAAACTTTCAACAACTGTTGCTTTACCTGGTACACCCTTTTTACTTGCTGAATTATTAATTCGGAGTTGCCAAACATAGCAAGCTCCTTAATGCCCAAGTCTTTTGTTGCCCTTAATCCAAGGATCAGAGCCTCATATTCAGCAGTATTGTTTGTTGTTTTAAATTCCAATTTGAACATAAGGGAAATAGCCTCACCTCCAGGTGAAATCAATAACACTCCTGCACCTGCCCCTTCCTTACTTGATGCACCATCGAAATACATTTGCCACAAGCCATCAGGTTCCTCTCTCTTTACCTGAATTGGAATATCTTTTTCTACCTTTAAAACACCTTCAGATTCATCATTCAATTGCAACATACAAGAACCCAAGTTTTCATCAACTGAATAAATAGGGTGATTATTTGGGTGTCTACTGTCACTTACCAAGTATGCCATTTGCACTTCCCTGTACAGTCTTCTGAATTCACCCCCAAAAACTGGAATTGTAGCATACGAGAGATCCATCTGCAGAGTTCCTCCCACCTTTTTTTCCCAAGATCTAGATAACAACATGCCAAACTTAGGAGAAATATATGCAACGACAATATCCATCAATATACTTTTCATGGGAACCTGTGTCAAATTTACAACCAAGTCCTTGATCACTCCAATACATTTTACTGCCCTGGAGTCAAATGCATATAAATCATGGTAAGGCTTTGTTACACTCAACCCTAAGGCATCCATGACTGATTTGGGCATAAGGTTGTGTGAAGCTCCTGAATCCAATAAACAGTTATGTAGCAATTGATCATGTACAGAAAAGGTCACATAAAATGGCAGAGGATATTCTGAGTTATCATCCGGTTGATCAAAGGTTTTTGATCCTACAATGATAGTAGGATTTTCATCCTGCAGATTAATTTCATCAGAAGGAATCAGACTAGGATTCACTGCATTACTAAAGGCTTTAAAGGTTGCCTCCCTGTAAATTTTACTTTTGATCAGCTCAATCAAAGGCACGGGAATCTTGACTTTATTAATTTCATGTTCAAAATTAAAGCCACCAATAGACTTATTACTCTCCTCTGGACTCAGATCTTCATCCTTTCTCTATTTTAGAGTTTGTTTTTGGTTTACAAGCAGATTTTGTTTTAAAGAAGAAGCTTTCACCAGTTTCTTGGTTTGTGCTGCAGGTTTCACACCTGACCTCAAGCCATATGATTTTTGTGGCAAATGCTGACATACCTCTGGCATGGACATTTGATAATCATCCTCTTCATACTGATGTAATTCCGTGGCATACTGATAATCAGCTCGAGTTACAAAATGTGAAGGAGCATCATCATCAAACTGACCAATATTTTGTTCTTCATCCTCCAGTTCATCTAACTCACCTTCATCAAATTCATATGATTCATCCCCTCGGAGATTATTGTTTTGAAAAGGGGGTTGAATTTTTTGTTCTTCGTTTTCTTGTCTCTCCCTCTGTATATCAGTATTTCTTCTTTCTCTTGGGAAAAATCTAGGGGCAAAAGGTCTTTTGAACTGATTCGGATTTCTATCATTTTCAGGCATGGCTCTATTTTGATTTCTATTTCTACTTCCCACTTCTAATCTGTCCATTTTATCAGACAAATGTTTTAGGAATTTACCCATTTCATCAATTCTACCATCTGATGACCTTCCTACCTGCTTTGATGTACTGACTGCTTTCTTCCCTTTTTTGTCCATACTTTGGTGTTCTGTTTCATCTTTTAATCTGTTGGAGGCCAAAATGTTGGATTCTACTTCTAACGCTGCATTTTGCATGTTTTGCAGTGAATCTGATTTTCTTTCTCTTAACAGCAAGGAAAACTCAGAATTAAATGAGTTTGCATAAGACAACATTGCTGATATCTGAGTAGGTTTTATTTGAGCTGGGATCTTGCTATATACCTTGTTAAATATTTTGGTGAATTCTCCCACAGTTTCATCCTTTTTCCTCTTTAAAGATTCAAACTCTGTTTGGTAATACATGAAATCTTTCGTGTCCCCCCAGTGTTTCAGAAATACTTCTTGTAAAGCATCAATACCATCTATGGAGTTTGGTGGTAAATTTCGAAACCACGTTCTAACCTCACCATCGAGACTTTGGACAAATAATCTCATCCAAACATCAATATGTTCATAATTTTGATTATCTGTAAAAGCTATGAACATATCCCAATGTTTTTCTGCAGTAACATCTCCCTGGGCATCAAACCTTGGCATGTACTTTTTATAATCTCCTCCCGGGAGAGCATTGAGGGGTTGAGGCAATACAACGGGAGCATATCTTGCTGCTATCATAGCAGCCATTCGATTTGGTGGCTGGGCTGCCATCCTAAGGTTTGTATTAGGCTGAACACTGCCTGACTGTTGTGATGAGGAGGACAAAGTACTAGGATTTGGTTGGTTTACTGGGACAGTCTTAAGCAAATGGGAATGGATTGAAGGAGTTTTTAATGCTTCAAGCTTAACTTGTTCTGGTATTAAGGGATTTGTAAAGACCCGCAGATTGTCAACTTTCAAAGGGGTAAATAACAAATCTAACTCCTCTCGCCCTTTTTCTGACTGTGGATTTAGAGAAGGAATTGTAAAGGATGCAGCTTCAGGGATCTCTAAAGTTTCTGGAAATTTAAATTTCTCTGATGAAGTAGAAACCATATTTCTCCTAGTCTCCCTTAATAACTCTTCAGGATCTGAGACTCCTAGATTTAGAGGAGATGAGGGATTTCCTCGAGTCCCTATATTCCTTGAAGCCACTGTAACTGCTCAAAAGGTGATTGAATGTAGTCTATATCAGATTTTGTTGATTCTGTTCACCCTACAAAATCAGTTTCAAAGTGTTGATCACCCAGGGAAAATATTCTTTCCTTTATCCGTTCCCCGGCAACGGCGCCAGAAGATGTTATCCCTAAAGTTGGACCTACACTACAGGATCCAAGCTTAAGGAAATCTTAGTTTGAAAATGTTCAAATCGAATGACATCAAAAATAAAAAATAGAAGCTGGTATTAAACCAGGGCAAATAGAAACTTACAGACACTAGGCCAATATCACTTGTTTGTACAGTTTACACAGCTTTAGGTATGAGATAAAAATATCACACACAATTTACAATATACATAACTGGTATATGTCACAAATAGGTACATATAGGTATTCATCAGGATATCAAAGCATTTAAGCAATGGTTGGTATGAATTAGAGCTACAGGGAAATAAAACCAATTCTGTATAACATAAAAGCAATGACAAAGTCCAATATCCAGGTCTTATGATCCTAAATATGAAGCAAAACTATTACTGTTTATATAAATGAAAAATAACTGTCAACTTATAATAAGAATTATGTATTGGAATGTGAGTGACCAAGTACACAAAATATTTATCAAAGAGACAGTTCATAAAGTACAGAAACAAATCAACATCAAATTTGTTCAAAACTAAAACCTGTTATTGAAGTTGCAAAGAGTTCATGATATACAGAGGTATTTACAAATGCTCCAACATATCTCCCAAAACAGCCAACCTCTCCTCACTAGTTCGAGAGCTGTTTTTGTACCAAAAAGATTCTATCTAGAACTAACAATAGATCCTATAAGTTTGGATCGACCTCCTTCAAAAGTGGGAATAATCCCTTACAAAATGCTTTTACACTACATGTGTCCTACAGCTGTTACACATAATATTATGAGTTTAAAATCAAACAACTTTAAAACATCTACAAGCTTCTAGAAGCTTCAGCTAAAGTGGCCAAATCATTAAGCACCTGTGAGCGCCTTTGGAGTCTAGCCAGCTCCATATCTTTATCATTCTCCTTTTCCTGGGCTTTGAAATGCTCAAGCTGTTGCTGCATAGCTCGTTTCTCTTTAAGGATATTTCTGGAAACCATCAACAGTTTTTGAAACTCTGCCTCCTTTTCTTCCATATCCTCCCTTAACCTATTGTTTGCCACCAATAGCTTTTCATTGATATCCTGCAAGTATTTGGTTTGTTCCTTATACGTTTGAAGGGATCTCTGACATTGACCAAGCTCTGGAGTAATATCTATATCTTCCTCTCTGCTGCAATCTCTTTCTTCAGGCACAGTTCTTGATATTGATTCTTCATCAAAATTGTTTTGTTTATTTGTACAAAGCATTTCTGGTATAGCTCCTGCTACACCTTGCCTGTCAATAAATTCCTCCACATCCTCACAATACTTATCCTCTGCTATATGTACTGTCCCTTCACTTGCAGCATCCTCAATAACCACAATTTCATTATCATCTCCCTGTGCTGCTCTTTCTTCCATTTGCATCTTCTCCCTTAATCTAGTTCTTGGTTGGCCTTCCTTAAATAATTGTTTGCAGATTTTCTTCTTGGAAGCAATGCATTTAAACATATCACTGCGTTTTTCTGTATGTTCTTGCATGCAGGGTGTTTCAGGGTTTACATTGCTCTGTTCAGGCTTATTAACAGCACTCATTTCTTTCTTCTTATCCTTCTGATCTATCTTTGTAGGGTTTTCTATTTGCTGGCTGGCCTCATCAACCGTTTTCTTACCCTTTTCTCTAGGGTTTTCATTAAAACCTAGCTCTGCCAACAAAGCACTCCATGACCTTTATTCCTTTTCTAGCTGGGTTAAAACCAACAGCTTAATTAATCCCTGATGATAAATTGATCTGGCCGTATGTGATGGGTGTTTTTGTACCTTACAAATCATCTTTTGAAGGCCCTTGAGTAGGTAAAAAGGAAGGTTCAGTTGTGTAACACCTTGAATAAGCAGTAAAAGCTTCAAATGACATTTTAAGACTCGGTCATACCTTCCATCGCAGTTAATATAGTTCTGGACCACTTCTAATGGCACTCTCCACCCTGGCTTCATCCTATTGACATGAACACCGTTCTTCCAATCAAGTTTTTCATTACCAAGAATAAAAAACTCACTGAAATCCTCTTTGAATTCTTTTTGTTTGAACCATCTCTCACCTTCTGCTGGCACATTGATAGCTTCAGCAATAGAATGTTCATTAACCCTCACAATTAAGCTCTCTAACTGGACTCTGTCATCATCATAATTCTCAATGAAAGCCATTGTCAGTCTGGAATGATATCCCTGCAATTTGTCACAGAAGCTAAACCAACCTGATCTCTGTATCAACCTAGCAGACCTTGGGAATTGTTTAATCCACTCTGTATTGCTGGGTTCCAATCTGCATATGAGACCTCCAGGCCTTTTCTTTACCACCGGCTCTGGCTCCTCCTCTTCAATATCCTTCGACATTTTGAAACCCTACAAGGATTTCAACTTAACTGTGAAGAGTAATAATACTTTATGTCTTAAACAAAACCAAGATGGTTTGCTGCATACGGCTCTGTGCTAACATCTGGGATGTGAATACATCTCTTCTTGTGCTGGAGTTAAAGCTTTATAAACTAACAAAGTGACAAATCGAATGAAATTTGAATGAACCTAATGATAGGTATTTAACCCTGAAACCCCTGTCACATATTGAAAATACCAAAGTCTTCACACAGTATTATCTCAAATAAAGCATTTTATACTGCGGCTGAATGCTTAAGCAAAACGGTGCTGAACCTGAAAATGCAGGTAGGATATATACAATATATTATAACCCTGAAATTGCATGCTTTAGGGTTTTGCAGAGGAACCCTAATTCTCTGAACATTTACATAATACTGCTCTTAACCAGGAAACTCTTTCAATCAAAACGCCTTCAAAATGTATATCCTGCACAGGAAATTGTATACTGTTGTATAGTCTTCACGCTGTATATCAAGCCCAGAATTGCTGAAAATGCAAGGAAGTAGATGTATATACTGCAATCTTAACCCTGCAAACCCTAGGGTTCGAACATAAACTGAAAATTCATGAACATTGCATAACACAGCTAGTGAGGACAAACAGTGAATGAAACCAGCATTTGGATACTCATCCTCAGCAGAAAAATGAAACACGCTTTAGGGAAAAATGATATTTAGCTATTTCTGCCACGATGACCACCAGAATTTATTACATGAACGGTTTCGTTTGTGAAAAGACACCACCTGTGCTCTTTCATTATGACCACCGTATCAACTCATTATTTCATAGTCAAGCATATCAAAACATATAACATGCCAAATGCCCATGCTCAAAACATATATTCAGGACTATGAGAAAAGATTATATCGATCATATATTTTATGAAATCAATAATAAACCTTTCAAAAACAAACCATATGTGCATTACACCACCAGAACTCCATATGCTGCACGCTCAGAATATGCTGCCAGTTTGGGAAGACGCTGCCAGTTTGTAAAAAGTTACCTTGTAACACATAACCCTTTGCACATACATAGGTTTTAGTTGATGAATGGAACTTTTAATGATTTCGGGTAACTAAGGGAATCATAAGGGCAAACAATCAATCATACAACACAAAACAAAATGAAATTAAAACAAGAAAAACCAATGGAAATCAAAAATTTGAAAATACACACTAGGAACAACCCTAGAGATAACATGCTGCATATAGTTCATCAATATTTATTTGAAAAAATGAAAAGAAGTTTATTTCATAGTGTTACTTTGCTTTAGATGCACTTTTGCTTTCATTTATTTTCTGCTGAGTCATAACATCATACAGTCCATCACTTCCACTTCCTTTGAGTAAAGAACAGCCCTTAAAATTAACGCTTAAATTTAAAATCTATTAGTAAGTTTTTATTTTTAGGGCCTTCCACCTACTAGCTTAGGCTAGGTTTGTGGGCTAGGGAGTGTAAACTTCCCACAAACTATAAACTCAGACGTAGTGGGCTATTCATTAGGTAAATCCTTGGTTCTACTGCTGTATCTGGGAAGCTCCTCTTAAAAGGGAGTTAAGCACTAGGCCGCGTGGAGGCTTGGACATAGGGGACAACCCCCCGAATCCTTGTCAAAACGTAACCCAGGACTTTAACACATCTGGGGATTCTGTCTAGGCAGAATTTTAGGCTCAGCTACCCTGCCCATGCGTATGATTTCGGCTTGCGACTGTCCCCCCAGACAATAGGTATTGTCAAGGTAGCCTTAGTCTCTTGTCGTTTTAGGGCTCATACCCAGGTAAACCGGAAGGTTATTTCTGGTTCACCTTGAACGGACTTGGAAGGTAACCCTTGTGGAAAGTGTAGGAGGGCGGTTGGGTGATTCCTCCGCTTGTGCCTAAGAACCCCTCAAGGATTCCAAGTAACTGTTCATCAGCTTTCTTCGGGAAAGCATATCTTTATAGCCTGTTTTGATTGCTTGAGACTTAGGATTTTTTTAGTGTGTGCTCTGTGGATCTGCTTATGTTTAGTTGGCCTTAGGGTGTGATTTTTTAAAGTCTTAATTCTGGAGGACCAACTTGTTAGAAGGTCGAGAAGGTTGAGAAACCTTCCTCCTCTCTCACCACTGGAACCTCCACCTTTACCTCAAAGGCGGAGACTAAGCACAGGTGGTTCTTTTGAACCAGTAGGAGTAAGTGAGGTTCTTGGTGAACCGGAATTAATAGCTAACCGCTTTGACTTTGATACAGTCGAGGTAGAAGAATTGCAAGCTGACGAGTTTGCAAGAAATTATAATACCCCCTTGACTGATTTGAACGATCCAGTGATCGTGCAGGTTAGGCCTTTTAGTTCACCAGTGCTAGGTGTACCTGTAGGTAGAGCTATGTCTTCTGAGGGAGAAAGTTCATTTGTTTTCACCTCAACCCTTCCGGTTGAAGGGGTACTACCTCCCCCGGTTAGTACCCCTAGATCTAATTTACCTTCCACACCCTTAACTCCAGCAAGCCGGGTGGTCCAACCACCGGTTTACTCGGACATAGGAAGTATATCTGGTGATATGGATACTGGGATTCCAAGTATGCCTACAATTCCTTCTTCCTTCCCTTACCCTACCCACAGTGGTCCGGTGGGATCCTCGGCATTTGTTCAAGGATTTCCTTGGAATGGGGGGCACATACCCCCTTCCAGTCCATACGTAGGTCCACCTACTGCATATGTAGCAGTGCAGTTTGGTAGCAACACCTATTATGGGAAAGGCTACCAAACCCCTATTTCGGTCCCATACACAAGCTCTCCCTTCTCTTTGTTTAGTGGAGGGATACCTGCTCCAGTCTTTCAGACCCCAACTTCTATGGGGACGGCGCGAACCACTTACACTACACCTCCTACCCAAAACCCAGTGGCTTACGGATGGAACCCGTTCCAAAGCAACCTACCCACTTCACAACCAGTGTCTGGGGGAAACCCCACCTTTACCTATGGGCATTCAGGGGCTGGACCCTCGAATACCCAAGCTAGTACATCTACTACACCGGCTAGGCCAAATCTTCCTTTTCTGGCAACTTTGAAATTTCTAGACTTATCGAAATTGATGAACGATCCGGTGAGGCATGACCCCTTGTGGCCACCTGTTCCCACCAAACTGCCTTCGGACATCCCTAAGTTCAAAGGTAAGGCAGGTGAAGATCCTGGGGCACATGCCACCACCTTCCATCTTTGGTGTTCTTCCAAATCATTAAATGAAGATTCAGTGAGACTTAGGCTGTTCCAGAGGACATTGACAGGCACTGCAGAAAAATGGTACATTGAGCTGCCTTCTGCTGCTTTTAGCAGCTTCTGGGACTTGGCTACCGCTTTCCTTAGCCACTTTCAGCTTCCAGTTCGTTACGATTTCGGAACGGACTTTTTGTCCACCTTTAGACAAAATAAGGCAACCCACATCTCGGATCATATCCAAGAGTGGAGGAGGCGAAAGAGCCTTATTAAAGCCACCATCCCTCCTGAGTTTTTACTAGAATGGTTCCTTAAATCTTTATTGCCCTATATATCTAAGGATGTTTCTACATCAGGAGTGACTAGTGAGGAAGAAGCCATACTCAGGGCCCAGCAGTTGGACTTGATATATTCACAGTCTGGGATTTTATATGAAATCATCCCTGAGGCACCAAGGCCTTCTCATGAGGCCGAGAAACCCAAGCCTGGACCCCATGCCGATGGTGTGGTTGGGTCCGTAAATTCTCCCACTGTAGAGTCTTTGACAAAACAACTTCACCAATTGTCTATCAAACAGTCTACAGCAGAGGCAGTAAAGGCTGCCCCCTCCTCCCAAAGTGCAAATGTTTTTGCACAAACCTCTTCGAAGGGCATTCAGCAGCCCGACGGGAAGAAGAAGAAAGGTAAAAAGGGAGAGGGAAACCAAAATCAAAACAAGCCCAAGCCCGCAAACAATGTTGATGGGGGAAAAAAGGAGAAGAAGAAAGTCAAGTTTCCTTGTAAGTTGTGCCAAGGAGACCACCTCATCCACCTTTGTCCCCTCATGGAACAAGCTCAGAAGCTGTTACAAACGCAACCACCGGTGGTCTTGAAGGATCCATTTCCCCAAGGGCAGAATTCTGCTTCAGCTTCTACCGTGGCAGGGGGCACTCAAGCTGCCCCTGACCCCAATTATATCAACATGGTTAGATCCTCAACCTTGTTACAAACCAGGAACAAGAACTATGAGAAAGAGACTGAGGAGAAGGGTAAAGCTGTGGCTGAACCTTCCAATCCTCTTACTATAGAAAAACCTACGGAAATAATGCCAAAGATACCCAAAGGTATCTTTAAGAAGACTTTGCATAACCCAAATTCCTGAGCCGCTTCTAACTACTCAGTGGTTGAAGACTTGGCTCAGACTCCTTGTGCGATGTCAGCTTTGGAGGTGCTACAGAGTTGTCCTGCTCAAAGGGATGCCCTCTTAGCAGCTCTAGGTAGTATGGATTCTTCTGGTCTCACAGCGAAATTTCAGTTCTCTGATCTTAAAATTCGCCTCCCTTACCATGTAGCTTTATCGATAGATGTTGTCCATGGTGGTAAGACCATTGGACGGGAAGTTATTGATGAGGGAGCCTCTACTTGTGTTATGTCCCTGGCTTGTTGGAAAGCTCTAGGATCCCCAGAGCTGGTCCCATCAACCACTTTACTTACTACTTTTGATGGAAGGTCTTTCCGTCCACATGGTATCCTGCCGGCTTTCGAGCTTAAGTTGGCTGGCAAAGCAGTCTCTGTTGAAGTTGAAGTGATTGATGCTCCATTGGAATACAATTTGCTTCTGGGTAGGAATTAGACTTATGCAATGTCTGCCGTTGCATCTGCTGTCTTTCATGTCATGGTTTTTCCACATGAAGGCAAGCTGGTCACTGTTGACCAACTTGATTTTACTTGTAAAGGCCGCTTAGAGTTTAAATATTCCACTGTGCCATTGGTTGAGCAGGCCAAACCTGCTGCACAGAGCTTGGGGGCTGGACTGTACGCATCATTGATGGGCACATTCGATATTCTAGCTCCAGTCCTTTATCTCGGTTCTACTACTATAGGGCATTCCATTGATTCGGTGGTCGATAGGACTGATCCTTGGGTCCTCCCAACCCCTCAAGAACTGGAAGTGCCCTTATCTGCAGTGGAAGTGGCGTATCAAGCTATTACCCAAACCACTGTAGATCCCATTCCAGATCCTCTTATAGTCTCGGATGATCTGGAAGAAGTTTATATGCCTGCATGGGAAGAAAACTCTTTACATTCCATAGATTGCTTAGACACTGTTTTACCTTCAGAGGAAGCTATTCTGGAAGCTATGTGTTCACGTGATAAGATATGTGAGGATCTTCATCACCGATCTTATTTCCTTCCAGAGCTAAGCAAGATCGAAAACCAAGAGTTTCATGTGAGACTGCCTGGAGATGTTGATATACCTATTAACCCTTTGCCTAGGGAAGGGGTGTTTGCCGAGGGGAATATGGAAAACATTTCCGCTACCATACCTATCAATATCTCTGTCAAACCAGATATCGTGGAAAATATCTATATAGGTGCAAGCTGCTCTCCAGAGGAGATTGCCACTTATACAGCCCTTTTCAAGGAATTCTATGATATCTTTGCCTGGTCATATGAGGAGATGCCAGGCATTGATCCATCTATTGTTCAACATGACATCCCAACCTATCCTGATGCTAAGCCGGTTCGGCAAAAATTACGCCCCGTGAACCCGCATAAAGCGGCGGCTGTGAAGGCAGAGGTAGAAAAACTCTTGAAAGCAGGTTTTATATATCCCGTTGCTTTGACTGAGTGGGTGTCCAACCCAGTCCCTGTTGATAAAAAGAAAGGGACTATTCACGTTTGTACAGACTTTCGAGACCTTAACAAAGCCTGTCCCAAGGACAACTACCCTACACCGTTTATTGATCAAATTATAGATGCATGTGCGGGTAGTGAAGTATTTTCGTTTATGGATGGTTTTTCTGGCTACAATCAAATCCAAATCAAACCGGAAGACCAACATAAAACGGCTTTTATTTTCCCTTGGGGTACATTTGCTTATAGAAAAATGCCCTTTGGATTGAAAAATGCAGGGGCAACCTTTCAAGGAGCCATGAAATTTGCTTTTAACGATATAAAAGCCATTGTCGAGCCCTACCTTGATGATTTGCCTGCTCATTCTCGCAAGAGGATCCAGCATCTAGATCATTTAAGGTTGATTTTCGAGAGATGCAAGTACTATAAAATTCGCTTGAATCCCCACAAGTGTGTTTTCTGCGTCGAATCAGGTAGATTGCTTGGATTCATTGTCTCTAGTAGGGGCATATAGGTGGATCCGTTAAAAGTAGAGGCCATTGTAAATCTGCCTCCTCCTCGTTCACTTAGGCAACTTCAAAGTCTACAAGGTAAGTCTAACTTCCTTCGACGTTTTATCGTCAATTATGCCAAGATCACAAAAGGTTTCATGCGCCTGCTTAAATAGGACACCCCATTTGTATGGGATGAAACTGCACAACTCGTGTTCGAGGCATTAAAGAAAGCTTTGTTGTCGGCTCCTTTATTGCGCCCGCCAGATTACTCTAGGGATTTCATATTATATCTAGCCGCATCAGAGTCTACCATTGGGGTAGTTCTAGTTCAGGAGGATGACAAGCTTGTTGAGCATGTTTTCTATTATCTTAGTCGTGCTTTGGTGGGGCCTAAGCTTAAATACTCCCATGTCGAGAAGCTAGCCTTAGCGGCTGTGTATGCTGTACAGAGGTTACGGCACTACATCTTACTGAGGACCACTACTGTAGTGGCAGATGTAAACCCTTTCCAGTATGTTTTATCCCGACGGATTGTTGGGGGAAAATTCAATAAGTGGATAGTCATTCTCCAAGAGTTTGACTTGGTGTTCCAATCTGCTAAATCCAAAAAGTCCTTAGTTTTTGCGGAGCTTATAGCAGAATTCCCTACGGAAGAAGATGTAGTGATTCAAGATGACTCATTCCCAAATGAGCACATCTTCCTTATATCAACCTCTGATCCTTGGTACGGAGATATTCTCATATATCTCCAGACTCTGAAGTATCCTACCGCTTACTCTATGGAAGACCGACGCAAGTTACGTCTTCATGCAAAAAACTACCTCATAATCGGAGATACATTATATCGAAGAGGGGTAGATTCTGTCTTGCGCCGCTGCCTTACCCATGAGGAAGCGGAGATTGTCCTAAATGATTCCCATAGCGGAGCATGTGGGGGTCATTTATCTAGGTTAGCAACGGCCCAGAATATATTACGTGCCGGGTATTTCTGGCCCAACATATTTAAGGATTGTGTAGAAGCTGTGAAACGCTGTCATCCATGTCAGCTGTACACCAGAAAAATGCGGTCGCATCCTGCTCCCTTGTTTCCCGTCGTCTCGGTAGGCCCCTTCATGAAGTGGGGGATTGATTATATGACATGCAACCCAGCCTCGGCTGGGGGGCACAAATACATCATTGTCTCTGTCGACTATTTCACCAAATGGGCAGAGGCAATGCCTACTTTCAAAGACAATGGGGAAACGACAGCTTACTTCATGTTTAATCAGATTATTGCTAGGTTTGGTATTCCCAAAGTGATTGTCACTGACCATGGCATTCATTTCCAAAATCACATGATGACTGAACTGACCACCATGCTCGGATTCCGACAAGAGCACTCTTCTCCTTATTATCCGCAAGCAAATGGTCAGGTCGAGGCTGTAAACAAAAATTTAAAAACTATACTTAAACATACTATTAATGCAGCCCGTTCAAATTGGCACATCATGTTATATCCTGCTCTTTGGGCTTATCGAACCAATGTCAAAAATGCTATGGGTTTTTCCCCCTTCCAACTCGTTCATGGGGTGGAAGCTATTACGCTGATTGAATGCGAAATCCCATCCTTGTAGATAGCTATTCATGTGCTACCTGACACAACTGAGATTGTAGAACGGTTACTCCATTTAGAACACCTTGATGAGCAACGTAGAGATGCGTTGACTGCAAATAAGGCTCATAAGAATAGGGTTAAATCTCAATATGTAAAACGGTCAAGCCTTGGGTTTTCTCTGAGGGGGAACTTGTCTTGCTCTGGGATCAAGATAAGGAACCCCTGGGGGCAGGAAAATTTAAGGCCATGTGGTTGGGACCCTATGTTGTGTCTAAAGTTTTGAGTAAAGGCACATATGAATTAGTGGATTATGATGGGAATAAGCTTCCTGAGCCTAGAAATGGGCTCTACTTGAAGAAGTACTATGCCTAGGCTTAGCACTTTTTCTTGTATATTAATGTATGTATTTTTATGTACATTAGGTTGTCAGTTTCATTTTTTATACTATCTGCTGGTTGTTGCAGATGTCTTCCGAGATGTATGTAGGTTTTGTTGATGGTGCCAGCCGTCACACTTGTAACCTAGCTTCAGCAGCATGGGTTATTTATTCCCCATCAGGACAGCTTGTTGCCGCGGGTGGCGCTTGTCTTGGTCCTGCTTCCAAAAATGTTGCTGAGTATAGAGCTGTAATTGAGCTCTTATGGGATGCTTTGTCACGAGGCATCACCCAGCTGGAAGTCCGTTTGGATTCTCAGTTGGTTGTTTCCCAGCTCAATCGAGCTTACCAGGTGCGTAATCCTACATTGTTACGTCAGTTCATGCAAATACGTTTACTGGAAAGACATTTTGAAGTTATTACTTTTAATCACATTCCACGAAACCAAAATTCATTAACTGATGCATATGCTAACTATATTTTGGACTGGCATCTCACACACATTCCATAAAATATACTGCAAATACATAAGAAACATTTGTAAATAAACTGACAACCAAACACACACACACACACATATATATATATATGTAAATATCTGTTCATACATAGGATAGGTCAAGTCTGATCCGTAGATCCCAAAATGTGCAAAATATACAAAAAGTGGATCAAAATCCATCAAAATGCCTAAAACTAAGCTTGCCCACCATGGCCACTAGGACCTCCTTGGTCCCCGTGATCTCTGCGCCCCCTGGCTTCCTCAGCCTCCTCGGCTTCGGTAGCCTCCACTGCATCTCTGTATACACATACTGCTCTGGCTACCCGTCTGAAAAGGCGTAACCAGGCCAGTGGAACCCCAACTACTGACTCCTGCATAGCCACAGGGAGATGCTCTATCCGTATAGTGGGTACCCGCTCGGTAAGCCTAGTCAGCTTTGCCTCGAGTACCGGGACTAATCCTGGGTCTCCCCCTGCAACAGGACGTACAAAGGTACGTGGGTTCCCTGCTGGGCGGACTGGTCCAATATCTACATTTTGACACATGAGTAGGATTAGACTTGTGCATATGTATATATCCTATCATTAGAAAATCCATAAAAATTTGATAATGATAAAAAATAAAAAATGACTTACCCATCTCTCCCCATGCTCCTCCTGGAGGGAGGACTAGGTTTGGATCACCTCGGAAATCTAATCCGGCATATGGGAACTGCTCCAATGCTGGCACTTGCCGTTCCCACCATGAATAGAACTCGTCATCATACATACTCTGTACCACATATCCTCCTCCATGATGGAGGAAGATATCACCCCATCTGCTCAGCATCGGCTGATGTGGATGTCTAATCTCTAAGGATATCGCAGGGCTCATAGCAGGCACTTTCTCAAAGAAGAACGCAACCAATATACTAGCATACCCAAAGTTCTTCTGTCTCCCTCTCCTACAATCGGATAATTGCCTCTTCATAAGAGGGGCAATTCCCGAGCACCGGTCATATAGAGTGCCTCTGAAACAGTCAACCACCACTCTCATCTGAGTCCTGTGGCATGATGTAGTCCTGCCGATCCTGAAAGTCTAACAACGGTACTGGTCAATACCTGCAATGTAAAATCCTGTATGTCTGTGATGAGAATGCTACTGCCCTTCTTTGGAGTACCGGGCCTGCAAAATACATCCACATAGTTATGGACACTCAAGGGGTCTCCACCCCTACCAGTGCCCTCCAGGTTCACCGGTGCTCCCCGATGTGATAATCCTGTGAGGTAAGCTCCAAAGTCTCACCTTGGATGTTGAACATCCCTAGGTCATGGTCCCAATAACTGACCAAGAACTCCAATATGCGGACATTGGCCCGCATGGGTGATGTGCAGAAAAACTTGAATAGCCCACTATTCCGCAATGCTTGGATAGTAGGCGGGCTTTGGAGAGCCGCTTGGTCCATCATCTCGTGTTCCCTCTCCCTCCACTCCAGCACCATATTTTCCTGACAAAAAACACATAGTGTGATTCAGTAATTCATCACAAAAATTTAAAAATTTTGAACATTTTCAAAGCTTTTATCTTTAGCGCAGTATGCGCGACTGTCCATTGGGACATGTCGCGAGCCATGCACGACCTTCCTATGCAGCAACTCGCACATCAAACGCGTATGCGCGGTTCTCCTATGTAGAAACCCGTGCATACATTTTACCATTTTTATATTGATGAATTAAATTGAATTGACCACTAATTCTAAAAATTGTTTGGATGAAATTAAAGAGCACAGGGTGTAGATTTACCTGCCACTGATGGATCTGAATTCCACCGGTCCAATTGTCCACAACGAGCAATCCAAGATAGAGGGTAAAATGCTCCTTTTTGGTCCAAAAAGTACAATGGTGAGAAATGTTTTGTTTTTCAAACTATTTATAGAAAAATTATTTCGTAAAGTGGGTTTTTTCTATAGTTTGAAACGTCAATTGATTAATACCATCCCTTTTTGTACCTTGGAACAGGTTTACTAACTATTTCAAAGTGTTGATGCTTCTATAGGGTGGTTTTTGCTCTTTCCAACACATGTTTGCAACTTATCACTCCACATTAACCTTAGTGTTCAACATTTTGCCACGGACTATGGTATTCTAAGCCATTAGTCCCTTGTCTCTACCATTGTTATTCCGTGGCTAGGATCCCTATTTCATGAGTATCATTCTTATATGCCATTTCCATCCTTTGGTACTCATTTCCATCACTGTTTCAGGCCCATGGGTTTCCTCATAGCTACTTTTCACGACAAATAGAGCTTCTTATGAATCTCTCTTTACAAGCTATCCCTTTATAGGACTCCCCTCCCTTATGGAGTTTCTTTAGGCCCAGGTCTGACTCCTTAAAAATAGACTTGACTGCCGAGTTATCTCGTTCGTTCAAGCTCGTTAAGAATATGTGAACGGGCATCCGCATTGGTGGTAGGTTATCTCTTTCTCGGACCATGCAGAATAATACGAGAAAGGATCACTCTCTTTTCTTCAGAATTGAGAAGAGTATTCTCAGGTATAGGTTTATCACTTTTCCGGACCTGAGGGACTAAATTTACGGAAAAGGAACACCCGGTTTGAGCTTACTTTTTCTTTTGTGTGCTCTGGACCCAAACATGAAAAAGATTCCGAGTGTACTTTGTGTCTTTGTCATGCTCGTTAAACACTAAAGAACAAAGCAACGAGTTTATTGTTGTAAGCCCCATTTCTCGTAACCAAATGGATCTTTCCGAGTGATCTTACTTTCCTTCACACTCGTAAAACTCAAGCTATTTTATGCTGTTATGGAAGGAGCATTGGGTAGGTGGTAATTTAACCTTTTTCGGACCTCCCCGACTAAGTACGAAAAAGGTTCACCTTTTCTTCCTCGAACGTTAAGAGAGTTATTTTGAGGTTTGTTTTATACTTTTTCGGCCTTAAGAGACTAAATTGGATGAAAAAGGACCCCCCTGGAGTCTTCTTTGGCGTTTTCAGACTCTCTAAATATGAAAGCACCAATCGAGCATGTACTAGTTCAGGCTCGTTAAATCCACGGATCAGTGTATCAAGCATTATTTTCCCATCTCTTCAAGCTTGTTAAAAAATGAAGAGGGAACCGAGTTGGATTTCCTGGACTCGTTAAAACTTAACAAGGAAGGTAAGGAAGAAGTTTTCTCTTTTTTTTAGTAATGGCAGCATGTCATCCTTGAACATAGCACTTTTTGCCTTCCGATATCCATGTTTTAGTATACACTTGTGTTCAGCTATCACTTTGAGTTTTGACTCCTCCTCTTGTCCATTATACCTGGGGAATCTGTTCATGTCTCCTACATGACAGATAAGTCTAGTTGTTCTATCTATCCGTTGTATGCTGCCTTGGGTCATCTCTGTGTCGTGCTCACTATTCAAGGATTATACCTAGTGTCTGATCTATCACCTGATTCTATACTGTTATATCAGTTATCCATTTACTTGTGTCTACCTTCTTTTGCCCAGTTCCTAGTCACTCTTGTGATCCGTTGGAGGATCTATTGCCTTCCCTATCACAATATGGTTCCGTTTCAGTACCTCCTGATGACGATGACCTAGAGCTTTGATGATGGTACCTCTGGATTCACTTTCATCATTGGTGAACTCCTTTGCTTCAGTTGTCAATTATCATCTATTGGTTGACAAAGTGTTGAATCCTTTCCATGTTCGACTTCAGCTTACCCTTATTCACATGGCTTGGATTGTACTGGTTCTTTGGGATCCTGTATGAAGACCTTAGTTCCTCATTCATGAACTAAGTTGTGCAAGACTATGTTCCATTTCTGTATCCATCTTCCAGATCTTTGCAGACTAATCATTATTGTATTGTGGCTTCGATCCACCTTTGTAAATACGTGGTTTTTACCCGTATCATATGATGTACTCAAATATTTTAAAGGAGCTAGTGTTCCAGTAAATTGAACATAGCATCCTTAGATATGACTTTGTTTATGACATTACTATGTATTTGTTTCAGGTACTCCTTCTGCTCCACTGGACTTCTGAGTTTCTCCTGAGTTATATATTATAATGTATTTCGGCCATCGTTCCCCTCTGACCTCACACATTAGGGGGCATCTGTTATACACCTGATTGGCACCTCTCCGTCCGAGTGCTGACTTCCCTCAGGTTGGCACACAAAAGGACACTTATGGATTGAGGTTTGCCTAGTTTTATTATACCTTGGTTGATGATGAAATACATTGCCTATATGCCTAGCTGATCACTTTGCCATTTTAGGATTTTGAGTAGCATGTGCGACTATCCCTATTGACATCTCGCACATCATGCGCGAGTTTTATGTTCAGTAAGTCGCCTATACTTGTATGCATGGGTTGCATTTGTATGGAGTCGCATATCATGCTCGGGTTTCTCTACTACAGACCCGCACATAGTTTCCTCAAAATTATTATTTAAAAACATGAGTTAATGGGAGATTAGTTTATTCATTTACCTTAATCCCATTAACTGCTCCAACCTCCCTAACCTTCGAGAACTGCCTCATTTCATCCATATAAATAGAGGCCTTGGGGAGGGGGTTGGATATACATACTTGGAGAGCAAAGTTATGCTGGTGGATTGTCTACAGAATCTTTGGAGCAGAGAAACTCAGAGTCCTTTGGTGACAGAGGAGTCCCTTGTTCAGACATTGGGTTGTAACCTAAACTCCCTCTATTATTGTTAATAAAGCATATTACTTCTTCCATATTGTGTTTCATGTGTTGTATATTGGTAAATGTTTACATTTCAGTATAATATATGATTTGTCTAATCTGCATCTTTATATATGAATCATACTGTATTTGGAAGAATCTTTGTTAATAGGTGAAGGAGGAATTATCCTGGAGACTTTGGAAGCGGATCAGAGAGGAAGAAGCTAGCTTGGATCAACCTTCGTATTTCACAAGTAAGTTCCTGTTACTTTCCTATTTCCTATTCTGTACTTCTAAAGTCAATTTGTCTGCAAGGTTAGAGTATGTTGGTAACCCCCAGACCTAGGTTATTAGGTGAATTATCCTGTACAACATCAGCCCCTAGTTATCTAACTTGAGGTATATACTTGATTCATATAGTCGAGGTCTATCCAATTGATCCCATGTATCTCGAGTCATAATATTTACTTGTGAACTGAAGTCCAGTACAACTTGTCGAACATGGTATCCTTCAATTTCTAGATTGACAAGTGGGTCGGCATCGCTCTTGTATTTTTGGTTTAGACTACAGATATTTTTGGTTTGTTTTTCGGTATTATTATTGTGATTCATATTATACAGCAAGTCAATGAATTCAGATACCGATTTATCATCCTGTACTAAATGCATTAATTCTTTAATTGTGTTTTTTCAACTGTCATCGACTTCTTCTTGCCTATCAAGTTCTTTAAACATATATGATGCGTCACTATATAGTCGTTTTTGTTTTGTTGGATTAGGATAATCATTCTTTTCTTTGATTTTACTTATACGTGGGTTATCATTTCCAATTTTTGTCCCTTGTCGAGTTACTATGTGCAAGTTCTTTGTATTCATTACATCATGTTTTTTAACACATGACAAGACATTAACATTTTTCTTTTTATTAATCTTGCAGAGCATGGTGGGACAATCCTCTAATGAGTGATCGCCCACACCACATCTAGTACAAAACTTTAAATTAGTTATGTCCTTGTATGGACAGTATTCATAACGATGTCCCTCTTTGTAACATGTTAATCTATGGATGGGCCATCGTGGTCGATTGTTGCAATTTCTAGAGAATCATCCCCGACCTCCATATCCTCCACGATAGTTGTCGAGCTAGCGCTCATATCGACAACCTTCATATCTTTGATTATTTGATTCATTTTGTTCATTGTTCCTTGAAGCATTATCATTGTTCTATGTGACTGCATTCGTTTCGTAGACTGCTTGATATTTTTGTTGATTCTTCAAGTTTAAGTGGTAGTCAGTAATTGCGTGACTTTTTACCTCACAGATTGTGCGCCATGATGCTTTTCCATTTTTCATGTTATATGGGCAATCTTTCATTGCATGTTCTCCATGTTCTTGGAAAATTTCACAAAATCATTTCGTCTGAACAAAATGAACATCCTGTTGACTTATGTCTTGTTGACAGTTATCTTTAGTGTGTCCAGTCATGGAGCATTTTGTGCACCAGACATCCTAATTCTTGAGGTTTAGCTCTTTCAAATATTTCTGCATGATTTCTAGTTTTTCTTCTAGCCTGGTATCGATGGGATATGCTGGGAAATATTCATCCATATCTACTTGCAGAGCTTTGGTAAGTGTGTCTTCATATGTTTTAAACGTCTCCAAGCTTATGTGCCGCCAAATTTTCTATGGTAGACCTACAAGAAACCACTAAATTAATAATTGTTCGTCAATTACATAGTCTAGTTGGCTGAGGATGTCTTTCCATCATTTATCATATTCCCAGACGGACTCTGTTGGTTTCTGATATGTTTTTTTCAGCTTTTTAGCTGCCAGATGTTTTGCGTCTAGAGTTTTAAAGAAAGACAAGAATTGTTCTTTAATGTCTGCTTTGGATGCTTGGGGATTTCTCTTGATATAGATCATACACCAAGTTAGTGCTCTTTTCCATAAAGCACCAACGAACTGTGCCATTTGTCATTCTTCAACCGTAACTTGATTTGCCTCCCATATTGACTCACAGATGAACCAATGTCGTCTAGGGTCTTTGTCACCCTCGTAGAGAGGGATATGTGTTGATCTGTGACCCATGTCAATATTGTTGTCATTGTTTCCTTCAAGAGGTGGCGATGGTGGGGGTAGTGGGATGTTTTGTTTTTCTCACTGTTCAGAGATGTTGTCGACGAAACTTTTGTTCCCGTCGGTCATTTTTTTGTCGTTTCTTCTCTAACAAGCAATTGGTTTGGGTCGACTTCTTCTATCGATGTCCAACTACACTGATTTGTTTGCAAGTTTAACTGTTTTGAATTTTGCAAAGCTATGTTTGGTAGGGGGGTGCTCCTTCATGTGTCGGGTAGAGCAAGTGGATATTTCGGTTGGAAGGGTACGCCTAAAGTGTTACCCAATTTCCTTCCTCTAGTCAACATATTACTAGATGATTATCATCATTTACCTCATTGTCTAGTCAACTCCATATACCGAACTCACCAGCTCTTAGTCGCAGGTCTTCTTCGATAATGTCCTGAATTTAGGTACTTGTATCCATTGGAGATAGAGGTCTTATCTCTTTGGGAATTTATATTTGGAGAGATTCTCGTTGCTCTATCCACAGGTCTTATTCCATGTGTGATGCCTCTTCATCTATGCCTTCTTCCTGTCGGTCATGACCCGACTCTGGTAGATTTCTTTCTTGGTCTGTCACCTTAGTAGTCATCCCTCTTTGCAGTGTTATACCCTGCTCTCTTCTTTCTTCCCTTCTTTTCAGCCTCTTCTCTCTTTCTATTCTCTGTAAATCCGACATACCTTTATGTGTCATTCTCCATTTGATTTCCCTCTCAGGTTGACTTTTCATTGCTGGTGATGGTATTTTCTTTAGTCAACTAGAATCCTTTTTACTTTACCCCAACACATGACCAGCTACCCACCCATATCCTACCCGACTCTTTAGAAATATAGGATAGTTCTGTTTATTTGCTTAGGAAGTACTCCCACTCCCTTTCGGCAATGAATTTTACCCACTTCTTCTGTTTCTCCACCTAGTTAGAATTTGGTGGTTGTTCGCGTAGTGATGGACGAGGCTCTATGATCTGGCCCACTCCCTTCTCTATTAAGAATTTGAACAAAAGGGTCGATAACGAGCAAAGAAACTACTTGGTGAGGTCTGTATAAAACCTTTATCAATGCTCTCGACCAAAACTCTTTCCTCCACATCTTGTTCTTCGCAGAACTCATCTGTGATATTTTCAAACCACTTCAACAAGTTTGTTTGTCCACCTCAAATCCGTTTCTCCAGTAGCTCTTAGTCCTTAATTGCTTCCGACTTTTTCATCCAGAAGTTTTTTCAAAAGCTGAGGTACCAACTCTACAAACTTCTCATGTGTTTTAGTGAATAATTTCTCCTTCACCTAAGCCATGGTCAATTTGTTTCTCCTTGGGTATTGTTAGTGCCATAAATTGTTCTCAGACTACAAAATAACAATCCAACACAATCTCAATAAACACAATTAAGTAAAATAGGTTTTTCTAAGGTTTTGGTTATACAGTTTGTAAACAAGAAGGCATAAACTCCACAAAGCTAAAGCAAACACTGAATCATGAACATTTGAAAGACTAAGATGCATAAAATATAAAACATAAACCAAACACAATAATCATAGCACTGAATTACACCCACAGTCAACAAGCATTTCATGTATAATAACCTTAAACAAGAAATGAGAATATAAACTGAGTGATTAAAACAAATCAGAAATGAAACCAGACAATAGACTAAATTGGGCTTATAGTTGCATATATTTCATAATTAGCTCCTAAACCATAGCTTGATAGTCTCTCCTTGCAACAAAAATCGAACCCTTGGTCCTTTCCCAGACTTACATTTATATTGTTCCTTCAAAAGCAGTTACATAAATGAAAAAAACTACCTTTAGGTCATCTATCGAATTGTTCAATAAAACTATCATTATACAAAAATGAAATAATTTTTCAAACTAACTAATAACTGCTTTCTTAAATTAATTTTGCAAGTCCTTTGCTACCTATGCTAAAAGAGCAATTCCTTCTAAATATTGAGTCTTTCTTCTTGCCTTCTGGTGATCTGCTTCCAAATCTTCAACTCTTTTTGTCAGCTCCCCATTTTGCTGTGTCATCTCTTGAATAGTTTGTTTTAGTTCTGTAAACAGGCTCTTTGTCTATCTCTTTCTTTTTAAAGCCTCTTTAGAAACTGAAATTAATTCTTGATAATGACTGTTTACCTCTTCCAAATATTCTCTCAGTCTTCTATTTGCAGTCACTAATCCTTCATTGGTCTCATGCAGGTACTTAATCTAGTATTTGTATAGTTTGATACTCCGCCGCAAATTTTCATTTTCAGAGTCAATGCATTTCCCTTCTAATGCTGGATGCATTCCTTCTGGCATCCAAGGGATTTTCAGCTTCCTGAAGATATCTTCATCTTCTTCCATATGCTCTGTCAAGGTCACAGGAATTTCTGAATACTCTTTGGCTTTAATGCTGCATTGGACTGATTTCTCAGCAACCTCTCCTTTCTCTACATAAGAGTTCTTTAAATTATTTTGTTGCTGGTCTAAAATCATCTTCTTTCGAACCTCCTTGAATATTTCTGAGATCTTCGTTTCAGTGAAAACTAGTTTATTTTCTGAAAATATTTTCTTTTTACCCTTCATAAGTTCTTTATTTTGACCTTCATAGTCTTCTAACTCTTCCTGAGATGAAGAGTCTTCAATTTCTGTAATCTTCTTTTCAGCTAGTTTAGGGTTTGACAGCTTCTTCATATTTAATCTAAGTTTGTTCTTTGGCCTAGTCTTGGGCCTCCAAGCTATTCCAATTTCCCCTAACATTTTTAAAACCTTCCCGTGATGTTTAATAGAATCTAATTGGACAACTTTCCTTTTCCTTCCTCGTGACATTGTATCTTCATCAGAATGTGTATGTATATCATGTTTGATATGAACCCTAGCTTCATCATATAGTGACCTTTCCTCTTCTTCAGATAGTACTGTAATAGGAACCTATTCCTGCTCTTTTACATCTTCCTTTACACCTTGGTTCAATTCTACAGGAAAATCATCTTCTACATGCTTGATTTCCTTCACTTTTGACTTTGAAACTTTGTTTTCTTCAATATTGATTTGTTTTTCAATTTCAATGTTTTCATATTCTTGGTTCAAAGAATTTCCTGGTTCACTACCTTCTCTATTCTTGACTGTGACTTTCTTTTTAAGCTTCTTGACCAAATTCTGACCCTTATTCAACTATCTCTTTTGAGACTGCTCTTCCTTCTCTGTTTGAAAACTAGACCAAAATAGGAAATATTCCCATGTTTTCTCCCTTTTTTGAAGTACAGTACTTATAACTAATTTTATAAGCCCATGATGAAACACAAATTGTTTGGTGTGATCCTGATGTTCCTTCACCCTGCTAGACATCTTCTGTAAAATTTTCAAGAAGAAGAGTGAGAGATTCATTTTGGATTCATGGCTGAGATGTTGCAAAAACCTAAAATGATACTTAAAAACAAAAGCAAATCTCCCTTCACAAGTAATATAACTTTTCAAGATTTTAATTGGCTCTATCCATTCTGGTTTAAATTTCGGAATAGGTACTCCCTTTCCCCAATCTGCTACTACATCTGGAAGTAAATATTTCTGTGCATCAAAAGTGAAAGGAACTTTTTTAAACCAGTATTCACCCTCATCTAAGATCCCTATAGCTTCTGCTAACAATTCCCTGGTCAGCTTAAATTTCAAAGTATCAAAAGTCACCATATCCTTATCCAAACACTGAGCAAATTTATAAGAGACTTCTAAGTGATATCCCTCAATTCTTTCAAAAAAACTTAACCACCCTGCCTCTGAAAACAGTTTTGCACAATCTGGAAAAGTTTGAACCCAGCTCATGTCTGAAGGTTCAGCTCTATTGGTTTTACCACTTCTTTTCATTTTGAACGACTGTCAAATTGTTTCTTTCAGTAAAACAAACTCTAAATCTATTCAAGTCTTGACAATCTGACAAACAATGCTATATTGGGAAACCAAAACCGTAAACTAAACTCTCTCGCTTAAATGGATAAATTCCTTAATTCCATTGACAGAGAATTCAACATTAAGTATGAATTAGGTTTACATACTAATAATATTCATTCAATTTCATCATTTATCCTTTTCTTAGTAAAAACCCAAATACATGGAATTTGATACCAATTCGTAGCCTACCTGTCAAAGTGATGAATCCAGGTGCTAGAATCACGCTTTCTTGATTTTCAAGTGTCCAATTTCATTCCTCATTCTTCTCTGACCACTATGATATCTCCAAATGATCACCCCTCAAATCCCTAAATTTCTGACTTGTTTCAGTATTTGATTATGCATTGCTAATACTTCGCCACGAACTCATCTGATCTTCGTGCACTTCAGGGGATATGAAATTCAAGGTGCATTTGTCTCATCATGTTTAACCATCATTATTCCATCACTCTGCAACAGACCACCACAACTCGCCCTCATGATGATTTTCTTGACGTATTTATGCCTGTCACAATGATCATTCTAGAGGAAACACGTATCAAATCCATCAACCAAGTATGAATGACCTCTCATGTCTGAGAATTTTTTATAAATTTGAACAAAAATGACGATTTTGGAACTGCGTAATTTTCCTGTAGCGCATGTGTGTAATTTTTTCAAGTTTGCGCTACAAGAAAGTTTGCTTTAATGATTTTCAAAAATATAACAACTAGCAATGAATTAACTTTGGTAAAATGATCTAGATTAAAACTTTATGATATTTTTAGGACCTTTTTAATTCATATAAACATTCTATAAGCCCCCTAACTATGAATTTCGATAAATAGAATCAAAATTGAAAAATAAAACTAAGAAATCATATAAACATGAAAATTAAAGAAAAAAGATTCAAACTATCCTAAGAAACAAAATTTTCTGGGAGAAATGAACAAAACCAAGTTTCAAAACATAAACAAATGCATTAAAAATGAAAAACAAAAATAGGCTCTAACATGTAGTTCTGCAAATAATTTGCTATCTTACGCTCCCACCAGTTCTTAATATCTTGCTCTGATATCATCTGGTTATGGTCATTACGTCCATATATGTACTATCGACAATGGAACCAATGTTGTAATCTCACAGATCACATAGGGTTACCAATAATACACATAGAAACATATAAACATAACAGATACAAGAGACAAGAATAGATAAGGAAGCAATAGATTATATTATATTACATGAGGGTCCATATATATATAAAAACTGAACCAAGTTCTCATCTATCTCAACAGCCTAATATATATGATTACAAACGGTTACAAATAACTACCTATCGGTTCGATCAACCGATACAATTTCATGCGGCTGACCTAATATCTAATTAGTCATCTATTCGACTAGTCGGCTCACCAACTAGCTCCTCCAACAGCATGCTAATAAAACTTCCCATTGAATTCAGCTGAGGCTGCTCATTATTTTACTTGTGAAATTTCTGAGTGAAATTAGTGCACAAGAAATTCGATGGAGGGGACAAGCAGAATTTTTTGAGTGAAAAGTGTTGAAGTTCTGAACTAGTGCAGTTGATTTGAGTTGAGTTCTTACTACTATAGGCATAAATATTATTGTTGATTACTCTGTGGAGTTGCAGAGGTTTCTAAACCGGTTCTCTCACCCAGTGCTTTCAACCAGGTGGACCAGTAGACAGGCTCGGGGGTCCTAAGATTTGCATTTCAGCTATCTTCAAGAGTTGGTTGGGAGGAATAGGCTCCTTAAGTTGTTGTCTCCTCTGCTACATTGTCAGGTTCTACATGTTCTTTCTAATTTCTCCATGCAATCTTAGGAACTAGAAGGAATGAATTTAGGAAATAATATGGTTATGTGTCTGCTTCATCTGTTATTAGAATTATTTGGAGAAAATATTTTACTGTGAAAAGATAGATGAATTCTGGATTAGATGTGGATTAGTATGCATGATTAGAGTAATTTCAAATTTACTAATGGGTAAAATACCTAACTCTATTTTTCCACACCTTCAAGAAGGTAGTACTCTAGTACCGTAGGTGAGATTGAAATTATGATGGATAAATCAAATCAAGAACGTAGGGTTATGTTTATTTACTTTCTACATATTCTTTATAGGATTAATCAAAAGAAAGATTCTCTACTTCAGAAGTTTCCTTAGTTAGGATACATTTATTTTAAACATAAACAAAACTATCTTCAAGAAAGATCTTTTAAAAACCAGTACACAATCTTTGTAATGGTGCTCCTTAAATACAGTAATAATTATTTTTTTATAATTTTAGTACATCATAAATATACATAGTTATATATTATTATAGGAGAGGAAAAATAGCATAAGCAGGAATAGCTAATACACAGTAAAAATGAAGTATAGTAATCACTTAGGTTGGTGTTAACATCTAAGCAAATTTCGTTGATATTGTAATTAAACATCAAATAATAAACACATTATAGTTAAACAATAATAATGCACGGTTTTAAAATAAAATAAAAACACAAACCCTAAATTTAGGGAAACTGTCAACGAGGACTTTCTTTACCTCCTCTTTTCCAGAATAGGGTTTTTACAGTTTTACCCTCTTTCTCTTAAAACAAACTCTTTTATAATTATAATATAAATATTAAAACTACAAAGAATTAAATAAAAATTTCACAGAAACACTATTAAAATTGTTTATCAAATATAAACTAAGACAATTTAGGAAAAGACATTTTAAAATTTCTCGATCCAATTACACAGTAGAGCTCAAGTTGTATTAACAAACGCTTCTCTTTTATTTATTTTCTTAAATAAGTCTTTTACTGATAGAGAAGAACTCAAAATTAGTTTTAATACTAATATCCTGAACATTTTTTCTCTTTCTAAATAAAATCGAAATTATGGACTTAAACAGCAATAAAATCTCATCCAAATTATTTAACCATCCATTCATCAAACACAAGTAATGTTAACAGTAAAGTATTTCTATTAATTTAAACTTAAACAAAACTGAAATTTATCCAACATAGTAAGCCTTTAGATCTTAATCAGAATGTAAAAGATTTTAAACCCTATCTAAAACATAATTAAAATCCCACAAAAGTCACAGCCTTAAATCCTATCCAAAATAAATTATTGCAGATAATTCGAGTTACGGCCATTGGCCCTTACAAGTTTTTTGCAAAAATAGTCTACGCCCTGTCCAAAAATAACTGAAAGTAAAAACAAGCCATGGCCATATGGCCTTCTCAAACAAGTAATATACATTGTAGCCACAGCCAGGCAGTTTTTGAATCAAGTGAAGCAGCTTCATCCAAAACCTCACACACCATCGCAGAAGGGACCTCAGGCATGAGACCAAGGCTTACCAGGTTCTACATGAAGCATGGAGTCCTTTCGTGGAGATATACGGTGTCTTCTAGCTCACAGCAGCCAATCCGGAATTCTGCACAAGTTAAACAAAATGGGTATTAAGATCATTCTTAATTAAAATAACAAACATAGTAAATCTTTGAACAATGCAGAAGTGTTTAAATATAAAAAAAATTACCTGAACAATTTTTGACCTCGACTGTGTAGTTGGTGGCATGGAGAACAAACCTAGCCAAAAGAGAAGGGTATGCCCTGGAAAACTAGTAGAACCACTGTTAAGAAACCTCGACAAGATTGTTTAAGCCAATAGTTAAGGCCACATTGGAACAAAAACCAATCCCAAACTGCTATTTCTAGACATAATTTACAATTAGACAAACGCACAGAGGAAAGCTCTCGCAGAGTTAAAGAAATGACAACGGATGCCATTACACGTAGAGGGAAAGCATGGAAACGAAGGCCTATTCACACAGAGGTAAAGGAAAGGCATAAATGGCCATAAGTTGTCGGCACTCTCCACAATAGTGAAAGATAGGAAAAATGAGATATTTTAGGGTTTTGGAGACTTTTATAGTGAAGTTAACAAAGTCAAAACCCTAACCACTAACCAACGACCACGTGGAGGCCTCTATGACTTCAATAATATGGGTTTTGTTCTATAGTTCGGGAGTATGAAGTGAAACCTGAAAAGGATTTTCATATAACCATGTTGGTATTGAATACTTATACAAACACCCATTTTTGAATTAGGGTTATGCAAAAAGGTTAATCGCAATCCCATATTAGAACTTTGGTTAAAAAACTTATGAGCATAAGATTGCAAGTATAGATATGGTTAGTATGATTCATGGATAAGGTTATTATAGTTTATATTTGTTTAATAGGGTAATAATTATTATATAATATCTCTTTGTGAGATTTAAGTCATGTAAGGGCTTGGGTTAGATAGGTTCAATAGGTAATGAACTCTTCATTCCTTAAAACAAAGCAGTAATACTACATATATAATGATATAATGTTCATCTTATTGCATCTCCACCTCGTAAATACCTAAGCAGTTAGTAGAACTATTTTATACATTAAATCATTAGCTCCATATATGTATGAATGTCAATCCAATATACCTTATAACTATACCTAGACTTAGGTTTTTCTGGTTTATATAACATTTGAATATATGTTGAGACAAATACGTATGAATTACCATGGTAACAAGTAATAATGTATTAAATGACCTAGTATGCGAATTTATCTTTCTCTAGAATTGTATATAGGACCTAATATGATAATAGATAAATGAAAGTATGCTGAACAAGTTATAGTTGAAACTAGGTAGAAGAACATCTAGATTTATGTTCGGATTTTCCAAATACTTACGCTTACAAGTAATTAAATAAAAAGTAAATATACATAATCGATGATACCTCCTTTTTGCTCAAAGCTATAAATTAAACAAAAATACTACCATTTTATTTATGCTAGTTGATATAATTAAACAAAACGTCTTACCTCTATAAACACCTATACAAGAAGAATCACTTCACTGCATTAGCTGAAAAGCTAAGTAAGCCTCGGACATGAACTGAAGTTCCTTCATGTTTACAAACAGTGAAAACAAACTTTAGTACATAGTAAACAAACAGATGTTTCAGCTCATATTACTCCAGATCATCACCTGCTAAATCAATCTTTAATTCTGAATTATGAAAGAAAATAATTAAGTATGCAGAAACATAATTTAATAACGGAATCAGTTTTTAGTTCTAGTTTAGACCTTAATACATTAATTGTTAACAATTAAATGTCCCTCTTATGTGACGATGGTAAACATTTATTGTTATAAGAAAAATTTATATTTTTATGTAATTTTGTAGTCTTACATACAATGAGATGTCTGAAGTTGAAAATAGGAAGATTAAAGAAAAGGGGAAATTTCAAGGCCCATTCACTCAAATTCAAGAGTACAGTTTTGTAGAGGTACAAGAGGCCGGTTCTTGTGATTGGAACAAGTCTAGAAATGACTTGTATACTAAATATGGTTAGGATAAGAAATCTTCTTCTGAAAAATATTTGAATCTTTATACCAAAGTGAGAGATATATCAAATAAAGATGTTTCCGTGATAACTGTAAAAGATCATGTGAAAAATAATTTGAACTTGGTAGTGGCCTCTCATGATAGAGTTTCACAAATGAGGATGCATTTGCAAAAGATTCTAGTCTCAAAAAAAATTCATTTGCATAAGCAGACTGGAGAGGTAATTTATGCTGATTTGTTAAAGGCTACTATGAAATTTACTAAGTTGCAGTCCATAGTAGGAATATTGGAAAATCAACTAAAGCAGGAGAATATTGAAAATAAAACTTACCAACAACAGATTAAGAAGTTTTAGGGTAACCTTTTGGCTATGGACAATGAACCAGACATAGGACAACCCACAAATAAAAATTTCGCTGAAAAAAAAAAAGACAATTTGTAACACCCCATATTTTTACTAGGTGTGTTTATCAGACAAACCTATTACACTATATTTTCTTATTATCTGTTGGACTCTTCTAGAGTGAGTAAACTATATTTTGGCATGTTAGACCTGATTATACGCTACTACTATGTTTATGATGTTACTATGCCTATGCAGGCGCTCTGATTATGATGTTATGATGTTATCATTTTCATTATGTTACTATGTTTATGTGGTTACTGTGTTGCAGTTGCCACGAGATTCCTTTATTTCATAACGACAATGTATGCTTGATTGTCGTTCTTGATAAATGTGGTATGTATGATGTGGTACATGGATACCCACCCATGATGTGATTGATTTAATGATTTTATGTGATGAAAGGAAATGATGTTGATAATATGGTCCAACTGTTGATTAAATGTAGATATTTTTATGAATGTATGTTTGCAAAGTACTAACCTACAGGGGTTAGGGGATATGTAATAGTCGGATACGTGATATGAAGGGTTATGTATTACATATTTTGTAGATATCCTTAATTACCAAAGTGATGATATAACGACACATTCCAATAATCTCGATAGCATGGTTTTGATAGGGTATAAACCAAATATGTTTGAGAGGGATGGATGTATTNAGATCCAGAATGCAGAGACCATGCAGTCATAAGAGTCTCTCAAATCAAGAACAACTTGAAGCGGTAAAAGAAGAAGTGAAGAATGCAGAAGTGGTGATGGACACCTTGAATA
>LPNX010799698.1:2897-16830 GCA_001517045.1 Pseudotsuga menziesii | reverse complement strand
AAGAAGACATTGTGCAGCTACAGGAACTAGGGCTTCCTATTTTGTGGATCTTCCTCCACATATTTTCAGCAAAAGTATGCTAAGATGACTCTCCATTGAACGGTGCATCTTTCTGTCTATGCGGAATTCAATTTCAAGGATNAGAAGATGATGAAGCTGAAGACTCAAGAAGGAGTATGCCCACGAAACAAATAAAGATAAGTATTCAATTGTCATTTCATAATATTGTTTTGTTATGCATTTCTTTATATTTAGTTGATGTATTATGCATGATAGGATGTTTGCATTAATGACAGTACACTACTAATATGCATGTGATGGGTAAGTAGCTCATGGTGCTATACAAATTCTCCATTGCTACTTATCTAGAATGAAACCTCTTTGCTGACATATTGGATTAGTGCACAATCTCAATGTTGTCCTGGTAGAGATGGAAGGCATCTAGAAAGTTTCAGTGAGATATGGATGAATGTTGTGTTGGCTAAAGTAGTTGCATGATCATATATTTATGCATAATAACTTGCCAGTATGAATATTCCTTATGAAATGTTTTTTTTAACCATGTAAATGCATTTGACTTGTAGGAAATATCGCATACATAATCACCTACAAGAAAAGAAGAATGAAGTCTTGTTCCGAAGAGCAAGTGACGACATTTCAAAATGAAGAATAATATGACGAGTGCAGTGACATCATTGATGCAGAACCTTCCATCCACCAAGAAGAAAGGGAAGACTAGTTCAAGAAGAATGATGTCAGGGTGTATTATCGAGACCTGAAGAGAAGTTCATAGTTCCATCATGCAGTATATGGAAACATCGTACAAAACAAGATTCGTAGCATGAGGCTACGAAGAGACATTTGCAGTCAATAAGAGTTNGAAATTAGGGCTTTCTACAGAAGAGGAATTTTTGAGTGAGACCAGCATAGGATTGTTCTCCTCATCAAAACCGAAGTTTAGAGACCTGGATCAATAAATTTGGTTGGTTGAAACTCCGGGAAAGTCAAACCCTACTTTGACCCTGAGCTAGGAAAAACCCTAAATACTAAAACTGCTAAGTTTTGGTACAGTCGCTATATTCCTATATTGGCGAAGTCTCAGAAGCTTAGAATTGCAGGGACCAAATATAAAATCCTTATGAACATTGTGTCCAAACATCATCCTCAGATTCGCTATATTCTAGGAGATATGATCTCTCCAAGTTAGGGCTCCATCATCTTCCAGAAATCATCCATAAACAGGACACCTAGGGAGATCTGCAATATCTTGGGCTACAGAGGTCCAAATTGAATTCCTGAAGATGTTACAGAAAGGGAACGGACTTTAATTTCTGTGGTCTGAAGATCAAACTTAGAAGATGAACCAGTGACACGTGGAATGCCGTACAACTTTGTTGTTCTGAACAGTCCTTTAACAGGTCACCTTGGGAAAAGGATCATAAATCCAAAATGGTGAAACCAATTCTGATGAAACCTGTGTTTTTGGATTAGGGACATGGGAGGTTACCGCAGTAAAAAATTTAAGACTCAAAGGAGCAGTAATTTCGGAGATATCACAGAAACAGTAACAGGCATTTCTGCAAAAGAAATCAGAAAATTAGGGCTTCCTGTTCCGGGAGCTTCCCTCCACTGTTTTCAAAAAAGGAGTACATTGGACAGCTCCATTTGAAGAGATCTATCTATATATCCAATAATATCTGAAAATTTTCAAGTTTTTAAAATTAGGGTTTCTGTGACAAACCCTAGATCACCAAACTCTGGGACAAGGACAGNTGATGAAGATCTTAACCTTTGCTATAAGGTTGAAGATGCAAGTCTATACACTAGATGGTCACATAGAATATTAGTAGCATAGGAAGCTACTTGTCACTCCCATACAGAATGTTTTCAGTGCATAGAGCACAGAAGACAGAGGGAGTATGATGCTTCGCTTCAGAGGGAGTGACTACAGAATATATTGAGGTTCGACATGGTATGACAGTATGGGAAGATTACTGATGACTCTAGGCTTTACTAAGAGTAAAGAGGATTCCAACCTTTGCTTCAAGGTTGAAGATGGAAGACCAGTGATACTCCTATTATGTGTCGATGCACTATTGTTCTAGGTATGGAGGTGTGGCAGAGTGCGGATGGAATATTCCTTGGAAAAAGGAAGTATGCAGTAGAGATCCTGAAGAGGTTCAGGATGATGGACTGCATGACCACACCTATGGCATCGAACATGAAGCTATTAAGTGATGCTTCATCAGAGACGGTTGATGCTACGATGTATCATCAGATGATTGGGTCCTTGATGTACCTGAGACTAGATACTTGCCTTGTTGTGAACAAATTGAGACATGTTCACCTGATGGTTGAAAAGCATGCAGGGGTACAATTGATTATGGACTCAAGTACGATGCGAATCAAAAGATTAACCTGGAGGGTTACGTTAATTCATATTGGGCAGGCAGTGCCATCGACAGGAAGAGTACTTCAGGATGTTGCTTCAGTATGGGATCAGGTGCGATCTCTTGGTTTAGCAGGAAGCAATCCTGTGTGGCACTGAATACAGCTGAAGCAAAGTATGTCGTAGCTTGTTTAGCTAGTTGTGAGGTAGTATGGCTACGGAAGCTACTGTCTGATATATTTGATCTCCAGTTGGATGCTACTTGTATACATTGTGACAACCAGAGTTGCGTGAAGTTGTCAGAGAATCCAGTGTTCCATGACAAGTCGAAGCATATCGAGATCAAGTATCACTATATCAGGGATATGGTGTAGAGAGGAGCAGTGAAGCTCCTGTATGTTGCGATGGAGGAACATATAGCTGATGTATTGACGAAGGAATTGGCTAGACTGAAGTTCGAATACTTTAGAGAGAGACTTGGTTTTCTCCAGATCGAGGTTCCTTCCAAGAGAAAGTGATGAGACCCATAGCCATTCTGACATGGTGAGAGGATTGGTTCCTTCCATGGTCAGATGTAAGGGCTGAGCCATTCTGTCATGGTGAGAGGATTCAGTTCCTTCCATGTCAGATATGAGTGCTATAGATTCAAAGCCATTCTGACGAGCAGGTCAGATGTAAGGGCTGAGCCATTCTATCATGGTGAGAGGATTTGGTTCCTTCCATGTCAGATATGAGTGCTGACTTCCATTCTAGGAATGGAGGCACCTGGTCAGTTACCAGGAACACTTAGTCTGGGACTGAGAAAGCCATTCTAACGAGCAGGTCAGATGTAAGGGCTGAGCCATTCTGTTCATGGCTAAAGGATTAAGTTCCTTCCATGGCGGATGTGAGAGCTGGCCATTCTGTCGAGTAGGACAGATGTAAGGGCTACCACCATTCTGATGAGTAGGTCAGATGTAAGGGCAGTACTATTCTGTTCATGGCTAAAAGATTTAGTTCCTTCCATGTCAGATGTGAGTGCCGGCCATTCTGTCGAGTAGGACAGATGTAAGGGCTACCACCATTCTGACGAGTAGGTCAGATGTAAGGGTAGTGCCATTCTGTTCATGGCTAAAGGATTTAGTTCCTTTCATGTCAGATGTGAGTGCCGGCCATTCTGTCAAGTAGGACAGATGTAAGGGCTACTTCCACTCTCTGGGAGAGTGGAGGTGCCTAGTCCGTTACCAGGTATCTCAGTCAGGGACTGGGGGCCATTCTGACGAGGGTGTAGGATTCAGTTCCTACCAGGTCAGATGTGAGTGCACAAATATTTCACCACTGTGGTAGGAGGGGCTCTGGCCTGGGTGAGAGTCTTCCATCACTGTGATAGGATGTGTTCCTGTCTGGATGGATGTGCCTTTCTGACAAGTAGGTCAGATGTAAGTGCTGAGCCATTTCACAGATGGTAGTTGATGTGCCTACCATGCTGGTGAATGTGAGTGCTGGGCCTTTCTGATGTGATTGTAGTTTACTACATGATCAGATGTGAGTGTTGGGTGTGCCTTTCTGACGAGCAGGTCAGATGTAAGTGCTGGGCGAAGACCTACCTGGTGGCTAGGCCTACAACTAGCATGAAAAAGGGATGGCTTTGTAGAACTTCCTATGACGAGATAGTACACACATGATGATGACCAGTGGAGATCCACATCGAGCTATGATCCAGATCCATTTATGATGACTTCGAGAGATCCAGATCGAGTGATGATCCATATCCAGCAGTAGTGATCCAGATCGAGTGATGATCCAGATCCAGTCCAGTGATGATGATCCAGATTGAGTGATGATCCAGATCCAGTGATGACGTACTATGATGATCCAGATCGAGAGATGATCCAGATCCAGATGACTTGAAGACGAAGATGACTTGAAGACGACATGATCCAGTTGATACAGAGAAGAAGACCAATGCTGAAAATTGTGTCGAAAGAATACCTTCCTATTTAAGAGGGAGTGTTGATGTATATGTAACTTCAGAATGTATTCTTCTATGTATTTCATGTATTGTAACCCGATGTTTATTCCGAGATGTTTCTATTATGCATTTGAGTCTTGTTGTCTTACCCCGATGTTCCGATCGGGAGGATTAATAATGTAAACAATTCATATCAAGTCATTAGGTAAGTCCCCACAGTTTCGGGGCACTTGGGTTATTATACACTAATTAAGGTGTAGGCTCGAGTAAGTAATTGTAAGTTAAGCCTACATGGTTGAGTGCACTTCAAGTCAACGGAAGAATATAAATAGAGAGTGAGAGTCTCTCTATTTATCACTTGTGAATTACATCACTTGCTCTCTCAAGTGTGGCGCACTTTTGGAGAAGGAAATTTTTGGCCTAGACAGAAGACAGAAGACTACTACTATTTTGGGAGATCTCTTACTGTTTTGGTGTTGATTCTATCTTAGAGGAAGTTGCGGGGTTTTCTCCTTTATGGTTTCCCCGAGGAAAACTCTTTGTGTCTCTTGTCTCTTGTGATGTGCTTATGTTTTATTGTTGTACTTGTTATTCTCTCAGTGAAAAGATCCTAAGATCTTAATGCTAGCTTAATTTGATGAAAAACTAACATGTATTTCCCACCCTATTTCACTTTGATACACAGGGTCGTGGGAGGGTTGTGCTGAGACATGCTCCCCAATTTTTTGTAATGATGATGGTTGCATTCCTATTAGGAAAGGCTAGGTCCGCTAGTTAGTCGATGATACTACTCTCTGGTTATATGTGGTAAGGTGAGTATAGCTGGCATCCACTTTGTACTAGAAGAGAAAGGAAAGGGAGGATACAGACATGGGTTAGGATGGGAGGATATGTTAGTTAGTAATGTTGAGGGTGGGTATTCCTTGATGCAGAGTTAGTAGTGGTAGGTAATCTTTCTTGTACTTGATTGATTAAACTAATGAAAGCATAAAGACAATTATATGAAATCTTAAAGGTTTAACAGTTAAAATATTGGGGATGATAAATAATTATGTTATTTTTATGTGTGTTCTACTTGCATGAATGAATATTATTATTAATTAGCAGGTATCCCTAGGAGAGATGACGTTTTCTTATAGTAAATTTATGAACTGTGCATACGTTGGACACGCATGCACACTTTGCACATGTATGCTAGTATTGATATACAAATATGTAACATGTTGAATAATCGTATAAGTTGTAGTAGGAAAATAGGATAGTTACATATTGATCAATTCAGATAATGGACGTCTAGTTGTTAGGGCATGTGTAAGAATAATTCAATGAAACTATTTGTTAATTGTATGTAGACATTGTAATAAGCAATTAAGAAAAGTGTCGTCAATATGAAATATCATTGGTAAACATTAAATTTTGGAATTTGTATGGTTTAACTATTAATCGCGATTAATTAAACCAGTAAATGTACCTTGATTATTAATAAAAATGTACTATATTAACGCTAAGGTACTTAGCAATTAAACAAATAAATGTTTATATTATTATTGTTTACTATCAATTATTATTAAATTATTATTGTTATTATGATTATTGTGATTAATTATGATAAATAGTAATTGATATTACTATTATTACTATTATGTTACCATTAAACAAAAATAATTGTCAATTACAAAATACTTAAACGAATGTGTCAAAATATCTCATTACTAGGTTCATATTATAAAAATGATTTAATCGAAAACCTTGTAAAATATTATTAACTTATTGAATGTACCATATAAGTCAAGATAGGATTCATTAAAATAAATATAAAAGTACTACCATGTTAGACAAATAATCAAGATTAGATTTTATAAATTAATCAAACTGGCACTTCAATTTACGAAGAGTCATCCTGATAACTATTTAATTATTAATCTATTTAACATATTAAATAAAGGATAAGGTTAATAATGGATCCATCGTCGTATGAAGATCCTAAATTGGATAGTTTGAGAATACTTAAATGATGTATATTCCATCCTTTAAATAAACTGAACTAGAATCAATACCATTTAACTACCCGAGAAAGAAGTACAAAATAAATAATATTTTATTATGAAATAGACGGTAAAATAGGTCATTGAAATGAATTCTTGGGGGGGGGAGGCGGTGGAAGAAGGGGGAATGAAAAGGAAGGTGGAAGAAGGTATATAGAGAGAATTTGAGGGCTTTGGGGGGATGGTTCTTTTAAAAAGTTTACGGGATAAATATGGGTGGGAGTGCTATAACAAAGGATAGAAGAGAAATCTTGAGGAGGGGGTTATCTCAAGGATTGAAAATTGTCGAAAAGAAAAGGAAGTTGTTGTCAATATTATTGGTATGTGGGATTGGGGGCTAGGATACCCATCGGTTTCTTAGGGCTAGCATGATAAGAACTAGTCAGCAGGGTGGTTCATCCAGTTTTGGTAACAAAGGCTTGGACGAGAAAGGCTACAGGAGAAAGAGGGACTAATTACAAATTACATAAGTCCAGGTATTCTTCTGGTCATATAATGTTTTATTAATTAATTTTTTTATTGGTTAAATGCTTAGAATATTGCAGAAGTAAATATGCTTAGAAAATTGGTAGAGGTATATCTAGTGTAAATAGATTAACGACAAAATTATTAAAGTTTTAAAATGTTAGTATTTCCCATGTTACAAACTTACATCATTTTTAAATGCTAAGTAATGTTAAATTCATAGAAAATATTGGGTTGGAATAGAGGTAAACAAGCTGATACAAGAACATAGAAACTGATAGAAACATCAAAAGAATCTTTCTTTTATTTGAAATTTATTAAACCAACTTACCCATTATAGAAGAGAGCTTAGATATTTATGACTCGGTGCTCTGGCATACAGGTAGAGCACTACACAATTCAACTGCTAGAAAAAATAAATAAAATATTCCAACCACTCAATTAATTCAATCACATGAATTAACAGTTTTAGAAAGAGAAAAGGACACCTTATCTCAATATTTAAATGATAGTAGATACAAAATGTTGAAATTTGTTGATGAATAAGGTAAATGGGAAAAATAAATAGCTTTCCTTATAGCCAATATTGATGTTTTCAATGAAAATCAAGTGATTTTGGAAAGAGAAAGAGAAGAGGAGGAAAAGAAAAACAAGTTGAGATAGGAAAACCAAGTGTAGAAATAAGCAGATAGATCATAGTTCAATCCATGTCTCAAGTCATCTTGAATGAAAACGAGATTAAAGGATTAAAGGTAGAAAAACAGAAACTAGATGAAGTGATTAAGAAGAAAGAAGAAGAAAGAAATAATTTTGAGAATAAAAGTAAATAATTACTTAAGAAAAATGAAAATCTAATAGAAAAAGTTTAAGCACAATTGGCAGTGCAGGAAGCTAGACATCTAATTTGGGATATGATCATCATTGAAGCGACTAAAATGAGGCCCTACTTAAGTTTCATAAAGGACAAGAAACAACAATAAGTATAGAAAGATAGAGTTGTGCAGTCATGAAGGAAACTCTAGATAAAAGGACAACAAAGACAACTCATAATACCATCAATTTCCTCAATACTCTGTCAAAAGAGGAATTGAAAACAATGGGGATTAAAGATAGAATCACAATTAGGGTAATTTTTAGGGGTGAAATTTCACCAATTGACTATTTTTGGGGTTTTTGTCCAAAAAATAAAGTTTCCATTTTTTCATTTTTAGTCTCTAATATCGCCTATATTTACATAAAATTTGTTTTTTAATCATAATATTAGCCAAAATTTATAATTTTCAATAGTAAATTGTATGTTTCATATTTAATATTCGCCTCCCTACCTATATATATGTTTTCTTCAATAAACAATAATCTCCTAGAACACTACAGTTAGGTATACATATAGAATCCTTAAAAATACCCTAGTCACAATGATAACCTGGGAAAGGAAAGTTATTGGAAAACACCATCATGTTGAGAGTTTCCAAGCAAAACTAGATTAGATGTTACAACAAGTTAACTCTTTCAAAGGATTATTTAAGGAATTATTTCAGAAAGGAATTCTCTCCTTTTGGGAGGAAGAAGGAAAACTGATTCCCCAATCCAATTATCAAACTCTATTGGTTGAATCTCAAATGGATCATAAAAATTCTGAGATATGACCCAATCCTTGACATGGAATGTTATAATTGAAAACTTGCAATAGATTTTGAAATTTTGGATCAATTCAGAATGACAGGTGCCAAATTGTCTCCTATTTATTATGTGGATCATGTGCAGTTATGAGTTTTGGCTAAAGAAATGACCTATCTTGAGGTACCTTCTAAAGAGTAGTAGAAGACAGTTGAAAATTTTACGAGGGTGAAGTATAAATTGCATCAATGAAGATACTCATCCAAAGTATTTGAAGAAAAGGATATATCAAGGTCCACTTTAATGTGGAATTAAAATATTTCCTAATGTTTAGGAAGATTTAGTTTTTAGTTATATGACAAATGTAATAGGACAGTTAAGAAATTTCTATTTTTAGAAAATAGGCGGTTAGGCATCATCTCAAGGAGATTTTAATGTATAAATGAATGTTTTTAAATGTAATTTGGGTTGGAACCCATTGGAATGAAACTAATTTTGTACAAAGCATTTTCAAGTTTAATAATATTTTGCAGAGCGAAGCAAGAACTTTTAAAAGAAGATAATCTCGTGTTGTTATTTCCAGTATGTATTTGATTTTCTCCTGTGCATGTTATTACTGTTATCTACTTCCATATTGTCATCTTTTCATGCTTGAAAGAGATTGTGTTGAATCAGAATTCATACTCATATGTTGGGTTTCATAGGTTTTAGTATTCACAAACATATTTCCTCTAAAGTTAATATTGGATTCATTTTTATCGTGCCCATATTATTGGACTGTTCGTCTTTCTTATGTTACCACCAACAATCAATAAACTTACTATAAATAATAGATATCCCGCCTCTGTGGAAAAAATGTATTGCAAAATCCCTATTCATATTTAATAATCCATGATTTTGACTCCATTCCCAATGGTATCCTCTTGTTTTGGCCATTTTTCCTTATTGATTCAGTTTGTATAAAATTATATTTGGCCATTGTATTCACTTGTTGACAAATCCCTCTCTGGTAGGAAAGAAGCCATTTTTCCTCCTAAATATTCATTTCAAAGGTTACCTTGGAACTATCCTTCTACAACCAAAGCGTAAATTCCGAGTGATAACATCTTGGTGCCTTTGTTGGGTAACAAAAAGTTTAAATTTTCCTTGGATGGAACGATATTTTGGAGATAATCGAATTTCTATGGGAAAATAGGAATTTTGATATTTAAGTTAGTTGTACTTTTCTAGGTGACATCAATTTTGAAAATCAAGAAAAGATGACTCCAAAGAAGAAAACTCGGCTTTCAGAAAAATTCCTACAAGAGGTAACCCTAAATCTAAACAATTACAAGTTGTGGAAGATATAGAAAAGATACTTAGGAAAGGAAAAGGGAAAGATTAAGAAGTACATCTCAGTTAGAAATATCTTTTTCTTTATCTTAGTGGGAGATTTTAGGTCTTCAAGATATTCATTTTGATATAAAATTTAAACAACCTCTTTTCAAATCAAAGTCTGAAACAAATTTAAAGGAAACTATTTTTTATCAAAATAAATTTCAGTCATATCTTTTAGAATCTCTTTGGGAAGATTTACAAAGAACTGCAAAATCAAAAGTAAATAAACGAAGAACCCAAAATCCTCAAGCACAAGTTCATAATATTTTCCAAAGTCCTCCTGGAATTATGACTTCTAGATTTTCTCCACTTGCTCTACCAAATGTTTTACATGAACTCCCCCAAAATTATGCTCAAATAATTACATTATATGATGGAGAGGGAAATTATACAACTCAACATCATGTTGATAGGTTTAATGATTTCATTGATCTTGAAGAATTAGACTATGGTGATGATAAAATGAGATTGTTTTCCCAAAGTTTGTCTAGGGATGTTAAGAAATAGTTCAATGCTCTCCCTGCCTAATCTATTCCCACCTTTTATTAATTTTAAACTCATTTTATTGATAGATGGGAAAATAAAAAGAATCCTTTGCAAGTATTAACACAATATAATAATTTCTAAAAGGGAAACTTTGAGTCTGTGCAAGAATTTTCTAGAAGGTTTCTGAAGTATTATAATTCAATACCAGCTGATATTAAACCCCTTGTAGAATCTTCTTAACTGCACTGTGTTGATGCATTTAAGAGTGATTTTTCCTTGTTGTTCAGAGAAAGGAAACCAACTTCTCTACTTTATATGATGAAATATGCATTAGAAGTAGAATAAAATTTAATGGAATCTAGTAAAATAAAACAAAAAAATGAAAGAGATAAAAGGAAAATCAGAGAAGAAACCCAAGCTTCAACTTCCTCTTCCATAGATGCAAAATTTGATGTTATGATGAGGAATATGGATATACATATGTATAGAATGGCCCTAGACAGTAGACCTCATAATAGAGATATACAAGAACCACAAATTAGGAATCCTAGATTTAGGATACTCGTTCATCCACAGATACAACAAATTGTTATATTTTTAATGGTTATACAATATCTAAAACATTTAGCATCATAACATTATAGTCATAATCAAAGGATCACTGAAATAAATACAAGTACAAAAACATAAGAGAACATAAATATTTTCCTCAAGGAAACCACAAGGGAGAAAACTCCACAAAACTTCCTTAGTATAGAATTCGACCAAGTGCAATGTAAAACTCCAGCAACAAGAATAGTTTCTCATCTTCCACAGTAGACTCTCTCTATCTCTCTCCAGTGCAATACTTCAGTGTAAGATGTATAAGAATGACAGAGGCACCTCACCTATTTATATTCATTAGGTGAGTGACTCAAATAACTAACTAGGTAGGCCAGGTTCCCTAATTAGTGCCGACCTACCTTGGGAGACTCAAAATACATTTTATATATTACTTTTGTGGGTACTATTTCCCCAACTTACAATAGAGGTTTTACCTCATGAATTTTACATGACCAATTACATCAAGGACATCTCCGAATGGAGGAATAACATCTCCAAAGTAGAATATAACAAAATTACAATAGAATATCTTCCGAAGTTACAATACTTTAACACTCCCTCTTAACTAGGAAGGTATTCTACATCAACAACAACCATCATCACAACTGTACAACTAACTGGTGAATATCTATATGTCATAGGATGTTTTGGAACAACATCATGCATATTCATCATCAATATCAGTAGCAAAATACTGGATTATCTTCTACAACCTCAATATGTAAATACTGAACATCTATGAGTACTGGATCATCTTCTGCAACCTCAGTATGTAAGTACTAAATAATCTATGAGTACTGGATCATCTTCTGTATATTGTAGTATCTTCTGCAATATCATTATGTGGATATTGAATCATCTTCTACCACATCAGTATGTGAGTATTGAATCATCTTTTGAATACTGAACCTTCTTCTGTAACATCAGTATGTGAATACTCAATCATCTTCTGCCACATTAGTATGTGAATACTGAATCTTCTTCTGCCACATTAGTATGTGAATACTAAATCTTATTCTTCAACAATGGTATGTGAATATTGAAACATCATCTGCAACATCAATATCTAAATACTGACACATCATCATCTGCATCATCAGTATGTAAATACTGAAACACCATCATCTGCATCGTCAGTAGGTGAATACTAAAACAACAACAACAACATTATCATGTTAGTGATAAATAAATACCATCAATAAATGTTATATCATCATCTAGATTATCAGCATAGAGATGTTGGACATCATCATCATCGTCAACATAAAAAATTTGAAACAACATCATCATCATCAACACAAAGTGTTGTGACTTCAACCACATCAACATTATCAACACAGGGTACTGGGACCACAACCATATCAGCATCATCAACACAAGGTGTTGGTACCATAACCACATCTTCAACATCAACATACAAATGTTGAAGCAACATCATCACAACATCAATAATGAAATACTGAAACTACCTCATCATCATCAATATAGAAATATTGAAACTGTCTTGTCAACATCAGTATGAAAATATTGAACCTACCACATCAAAATCAGTATGAAAATATTGAGCTTTCCACATCAATATTAGTATGAAAAATACTGAACTTGCAACATCAATATCAGTATGAATATATTGAATCTATCATATCATTATGGGAATATTGAAACTATCTCAACAATCATTTAAACAACATCAGTATGAAAATATTGATCCTGCTACATTAGTATAGGAATATTTAAACTATCTCAGAAATCATCTCAACAATCAACAATCATCAGTGTAACAACATTGAAACTATCTCAACAATCACCAATCACCAATCATTAGTGTAACAACATTGAAACCATCTCAACAATCATCTTAACAATCATCAGTATAGTAATATTGAAGCACACATATCAACAATCATTAGTATAAAAATACTGAACAAACATATCAACAATCATCGATATAACAATACTAAAGAAAACATATCAAGAATCATCACTGTAACAATACTGAAGCAAACATTTCAACAATCATCAGTATAACAATATAAAAGCAATAATCTTAGCAGTCATCAGTATAAACAAATTTTAACCTCTTACAACAACTTCTTATCTGACTTACTAACCCTTTTGGGTCGGCAAGCCTACTCAGACAGATTGATCTCATTGGAGACCGAACAAGAAGTGTCTAGCTTACTAACCCTTTCATACCAACCAAGCCTAGCCAAACATACTAACCACTTATTTCCCTCTAACTATCTTGGAGTAGAATCACAGTGAGTTTTCTAATAGATCCATCCAACCATTTTTTCTAACTTACTAACCCTTTCAAGAAACCAATCCTAGTAAGATAGATGGATCTTCCTAGGGACCAAATAATCCTCGTCTGGCTTACTAACCCTTTCAGTCCAAACAAGCCTAGCTGTCTTATTAATCCCCCTAGGATCAACATGCCTCGTCTAAATTACTAACCCTTTCAATCCAACAATCCTAACTAGACTTACCCTCCTCTGGATTGAGCTACCACCACTACATCCATATTCCATCTACGATCACTCTCTCTTTTGAGAGAGGTCCTTTCGGAATACACCAAGATTGTCTCGAAAGTATTCAAACTTTACATGAGCCAGAGGCTTAGTTAACACACCTGCCACTTGTTCCTCTATAGTAACGTGCTTGATATTTATAGCTCCCTTCTATAAATTGTTCTTTAACATTGTAATATCCATGAATCATATTTCAGAGATACTAACTCCAGACACAAACTTGATGCATAAAATTGTCAAACTAGGTACTAGGGAATTACTAGTTTTGACCGAAAGGACTCAAACTGAAATGGATTCTTCACAAAAAAGAACTCAAAGCTCTATAATGTTTTGAGATCTGATATACATATCTGATAACTAATATTTCTACATCGGGATGTGTGCATAGTCCAAAACTGTTGGACCGTTCCTTGCCTTGAATCCGACTCATATGACTCCTGGCCTTCCATATGCCTTGAGATCGCACAAA
>LPNX010799679.1:144813-150549 GCA_001517045.1 Pseudotsuga menziesii | reverse complement strand
TGAATTTTGGGTATGTCAACAGTCCACTGAGGCAGTGAATGCACAGTCTACTGAGACAGCGAATGAGGCAGCCACAGAAGTTCTTTTTATCTCAGAATTCCGGTATATAGGAGCACTGTGACAGTTGCAACAAAGTTTTGTGTTGAACAGTGACTGAGGAGCAGTACGAATTGTAGCAGCAGCATGCTTGAAAACCTTTGTTGGTGACCAGGGGAAGCATGTCTTGAAACTCTTTTGTTTTGGATGTTTGTTTGGAACAACATCAACGAAATGATGGCCTTCTTCAATGACATACCGGATTTTCCAGTCTTTTTCTTTTGGTCCGAATTTGTGTAACAGTCCCGAGTTCTACAGCATACCAAAATTCAAGCTTTTTCATGGTAGACTGTTTTGGGGATAAGTAAACAGACCCTAGTCTCATCAGCTTGCACAGTCTAAGTTTGTGATATACTACTGCTATTTTTTATACAGTACCGTCCAAATTCCAATCTTGAGGTCTTCTACAGTAAAGTAACAGATCTGAATCTTTCCACAGGCCTATTCTCTTGGTTTAAAATAGTATTGCAGTCCCTTTGGAGAGAGAATGCATACCTGAGTTTTTTTTTTGAAGGAACAACAAATTGACTGAGGCTTTCTTTCTGGTATAACAGCAACATACAAATTATTTCAGAGGTAGATGACAGTCCGAATTTAACCCAGGTCGGAAGGAAAAACACAATACAGTTCTTGTTTTTGGTTTGGGGTTCCTCTCAGTTGATAAACTGACTGAGTTTGACAGTATGAAAGGTGACTATTTTTGGGGTTTTTACCAGCATATACACAGTACAAGTATTGACTGTGTTAGAAGGCTATTCTACAAGTCATCAGTTCATCAATATTTTTGAAAAGTCTTGTTGGAGTTCAAAGGTTCTTTTTCAAGTCATCCACACAAGTAGTGTGAGTATATTGAAAGCTTTTGGTAAGCTTTTGATAAGCTACCATAATTGATGGATAAGGCTGCTACAGCCTTGGTGAAGAATACAGTATAGTACATAGTATACAATGATGTACTCCATATGATGCTAGCCATGATCAGGTATGTATTAGTACATCACTCAGTACAAGAGCAGATTATGTGTAGTCATTGAAGTTGCCTAATGCAGATTTAAAAGAAGGTCATTTGGAACAGATTTGTCCTATGCTAAAGTGATAAGCATTCTTGGATTGAGGACAGTTTGGGAATGTATATGGGAAACAAATAAATATAGTCTTAAGGACTGAAATTATGTGGCTTCGTAGACAAAAGTTGAATATAATTGATGTACTGTTTATAGATGATCTTGACAGATACTAAGGGTGGTTAAAGGAAGATTTATATCCTATTAAAAGAGATGATGAATGAACAGTCACTAAAGACTATTAGCAGACCATTTTGGATAGTTATAAAGAAGATTTGGATATGTGAAGAAGACCTTGAGTAGAGTTGAAAGAAGACCTAGAGAAGTTCCAAAAAGGACTTTGATTAAAGACTAGGTGCATGTTTCTTGACAATGATGATTAATTGACTTGGATAGTTGACGGTGATTGGTGACATATTTATCATGAGCAGAGATGGTTACTTCAAGCATGATAAAAGACCTTTGATGGCTTGGCATGAGTCTTGAGTAATAGTGACCAAATAAGTGCAGACCTCATCTAACAGCAAACTTAATAGGAGTATTGATGCCAACTCTGTAAGAATACAGTTACAAAACTTGTGAGGCATGTGAGAAGCCATCAATGCAATTCTTGAATAGTCTTTAGCAGACCTGGAGCAGTACTCTGTTGATAACAAGAATTGTTAGTGACAACTAACTTGAAAAGGGATAGAATAATATGGTTTGAATTGACAGAGATAGTGCATGTATGATCAGATTCCTTGTGATGAAGAAATGATGCTGGTGGACAGAATGTTGAAGAGCAAACTTTACAGTATTGCAGCAGTGTAGATGACTGATGAGCAGTGTTACAGCAAAGTTGATGTGATGAGCAGCGTTGATGATGTGATAGAGATTGCTGACATGAGTATGGTAACACAAATATACTGTATTGTAAAAGCAAGTGTGTCTTGCTTTTGAGGTTAGGATACCTCAAACCCTTCTTAGCAGCGTCTAAGAAAACCAGGCAGGGTCCTGGATGCAGAGTAGGTGCTCTCCATATCAGTAGGTGCTGATTTTACCTCACGGTTGTAGCCGGACCAAAACTAATATAAAAAGATTACAAATTTATATGGTGTTTTGTTCTTTTGTGTTATGGTTCTTGATGATTTAAATGCTATGATATATGAATGATGAAGTTTATGAAATGATTATGAGATTGGTAGAATAATGGAATGATGAATTGGTAGTTAAGTGTGACAAGTTAAGAAAAGTTGTAAAATTGGCTTTGCACTGATTCACCCCCCCTCTCAATGTTTAACAAGGTCAAAATATGATCCATGTGAAGTCTAAAGACTATGAAGTCAACAAATGTGTTCAAAAAAATTCTCTAAAATACCCACTTAAAAATTATCATTGATTTAATTGATAGAACAAAAAAATGTCTATCAACATCTCAATCTTATATTCTCAGGAAACCTATGTATGAAATCCAATGAATTATTCAATAATGATATAATATAAACCTACTAAAAATCTATTGACAATAAAACCAAGTAGATTTTTGCTACTACTCCAAATCCTAAAACCAAACCGTTAATCAAAGTGTCAAAAAAATCATGCAAGTCACAAATTTGAAAGTTATTGAATCCTCAGATGCAAAAATGTATAAAACCAGCCAACCATCTAATCATACCCAATGTCCTGATGATGATGATTATGAAGATGAATATGGTGATGATGATGAAGATGACGATGATGATGGTGGTGATGAGGAGGAGGAGGAGGATGATGATGAAGATGATGATGATGGTGATGATGATGAAGATGATGATGATGATGATGGTGATGATGAAGATGATGATGATGATGATGATGATGATGATGATGATGGTAATCATGATGTTGATGTCCTATGAAATGATGAAGATGGTGATGATGATGATGAGGATGATGATGACGATAATTATTATTATGTTAGTTATGTTGACGACGACGATGATGATGATGTTTGAGTCTGGAAACCCTCCCACACCATCAATGCATGGGTCTAGTCTAACCATGCCAAATTTTAGACCAAGCTGGAAAAAATTTAAAAATTTTCAACAATGGCCACATGTAGCACATTAATTAATCTATCGGTATGGTTTTTGCTACTTGAATTATTAGTGCCAGCCATGTTTGACGATGAATATGGCACTGATGATGACGATGATGATGATGATGACCATGATGATGATGATGGATATGATGATGATGATGATACTGACGATGATAACAATGATGATGATGATGATGATGATGATGATGAAGATGATGATGATGATGATGATGAAGATGATGATGACGACGACAATGATGATGATGATGATGATGTTGATGAGGAAGAGGGTGATGACGAAGATGATGATGAAGATAATGACGACGACGACGATGAAGATGACGATAACGATGATGATGATGATGATGATGAATGTGACAAGCTCTCCAAACCACTGATGCCAAACGTCGTGGTAAATTAAGTGTTGAAAATTATTCCGAAATCTAAATGTTTAAAAACTGAATAATGTAGAAAATATTTTAAAATTATACTCTATAATAAAATTGATAACCGAAAGAAACTCCCAATTTTTTTTATTAACTAACTTTAAATTATAAGTTAGTATTCCAATTACTTTTTACTAAACATAAACTTCTAAAATTATTGATTCTTAATGACCCAACTCAATTTGATCTATTATGGTAAATTTAAATTTAAATTTATATCAATGTAAATTCAATTATAGATTATATGAGAATTATAACTCTGAATTTTATTTTATGTAAATTAAAATTAAAATTTATATCGATGTAAATTTCCTTATAAATTAAATGAGAATTTTAAATTTAAATTTTTATTTACATAGTGGACTTAATAACCAACTCAATTTGTTTTTTAATTGTAAATTTAAATTTAGAGTAATGTAATTTTTTTTATTATAAATTATTATATAATTTAAAAACTTTTAAATAATCTATCTTTCGTCAAGATAAGTTTTTACAATTGTATTATATAATTTGAAATTTTAATTAAAAATAATAATTCAATTATAATGACGACGATGATGATGAAGATGAATATGGTGATGACGACGATGATGATGGTAATGATGACGACGACGACGATGATGATGAAGATGATTATGAAGATGATGATGATGATGATAAATATGTGAATGCCGACGACGACGACGATGATGATGAAGTTGATGATGATGAATATGTTGATGAGGAAGAGGATGATGACGAAGATGATGATGATGATGATGATGAAGATGATGATGACGATGATGGTGGTGGTGGTGATGACGATGATGATGTCCTATGACATGATGAAGATGATGATAAAGAATGCGATGAGCTCGCCAAACCACCCACGCCAAACGCCATCGGTATTTCTTTGTATATGCATCGAAAATCATACGTACAAAGATGATGATGATGATGATGCTAATGACGATGAAGATGGTGATCACGATGTTGGTGTCCTATGAAATGATGAATATGATAATGACGATGAGGATGATGATGATGATGATGACGTTGATGATGACGATCATTATGATGAGGTTAGTTATGTGGATGACAATGACAACGACGATGATGATGATGATGATGATGTTTGAGTATGGAACCCCTCCCACACCGTCAATGCATGGGGTCTAGTCTAACCATGCCAAATTTCAGACCAAGCCGACACAAACTTAAAAATTTTAAAAGTTGGCCTTGCGTAGCACAATAATTAATCTATAGGTATGGTTTTTACTGCTCAAATTGTTAGTGTCAATCATGTTTGACAACGAAGATGACGATGATGATGATGATGATGACGATGATGACAACGATGATGATGATGATGATGATGACGATGATGATGATGATGATGATGATGATGATGATGATGGTGATGGTGATGATGATGGTGCTGATGATGACGATGATGACGATGAAGATGATGACGAAAATGACGATGATGATCAGGAAGAGGATGATGACAAAGATGATGATGATGATGATAATGATGAGGAGGATGATGGCGATGATGAAGATGGTGATGAGGATGATGATGAAGAATGCGATGAGCTCGCCAAACCATCCACGCCATACACCATAGTAAATAAGTGTTGAAAAATATTCCTAAATCTAAAAGGTTTAAAAAATGAATAATGTACAAAATATTTTAAAATTATACTCTATAATAAAATTATTAACCGAAAGAAACTCCCATTTTTTTATTAACTAACTCTAAATTATAAGTTAGTAATCCAAGTACTTTATACTTAACACAAACTTCTAAGATTATTAATTCTTAATGACCCAGCTCAATTTGATCTTTTATGGTAAATTTAAATTTAAATTTATATCAATGTAAATTTCCTTATAATTTAAATGATAATTTTAAATTTAAATTTTTATTTACAGAGTGGACTTAATAACCAACTCAATTTGTTTCTTAATGGTAATTTTAAATTTAGAGTAATGTATTTTTTTAATTATAAATTATTATATAATTTTAAAAGTTTTAAATAATCTATCTATCGTCAAAACAATTTTTTTACAATTATATTATATAATTTGAAAT
>LPNX010799679.1:132313-139813 GCA_001517045.1 Pseudotsuga menziesii | reverse complement strand
TGATGATGTTTGAGTCTGAAAACCTTGCCACACCGTCAATGCATGTGTCTAATCTAACCATGAAAAATTTCTGACGAAGCTAGCACATATTCAAGAAATTCAACGTTGGCCCCACGTAGCACATTTATTAATCTATAGGTATGGTTTTGGCTGCTAGAATTGTAAGTGTCAGTCATGTTTGACGATGAAGATGACAACAACAATGACGACGATGATCATGATGATGACGACGACGATGATGATCATGATGACAATGATGATGATGATCATGATGAAGATGAAGATGGTGATGAGGATAAAGATGATGATGATGATGACGATGATGATGATGGCAATGATGATCATGATGGTGATGACAAATATGATGATGATGATGATGATGATGATGATGATCGAATGATGATGACGATGATGAAAACGATGATGATGATGATGAAGATGAAGATGGTGATGATAATGAAGATGACGATGATGATGAATATGATGATGATGATGATGATGATCACTTTGGTGATGACGAAGATGATGATGATGATGAATACGATGACAATGATGGTGATCAAGATGTTGGTGTCTTATGAAATTATGAAGATGATGATCAAATGATGATGACGATGATGATGATGATGATGATGATGAATGTGTCAGTCCTGTCAGGTCTAAACATGCCAAATTTTAGTCCAAGGAAAATTTAAACGGACCAGTAAAATTCAATATTTCTATCAAAATATTAAATCAAAATATATAGAGTAGATATATTACTGCATACCATCTCGTACACTTCAATGTACTAGTTCAACATCTCCTTCATCCAAATAATCATTTGTATCATCTGATCCAGAGTCAACATTGTAAGGATTGACCATATCATCATTGCCATCTATGTCAGTTACGATCATCATGTCATCGTTGATATCGTCTTCATGGACATTGTCTACTACATCATCTGATTCAACTAATTATTCATCATCTTCTTTTGGAACATTATCATCTAACTCATGCTGATCATGATCTTCGGCGTCGTCTTCTTCTTCGATACCCTCTTCATTACCTTCCTCTAGTTTATACTTTACTAGCCTTCCCCTTAGATTGTGTCTCACAATAAATGACCAACCCTCTCTACCTGGAACCTCAGAGTAAAATACCTGTTCACATTGGCTTGGAAGAACATAGGGCTATGTTCCTGGCTCAAAAAACCTTGTATTTACCACGGTAAATCCATTATCATGTTCAATAATAGTTCTATCAATATCACATTGATTCAATCGTAACATGTACCATTTGAAAACAAACATGAATACCTTGAAGGATTTAAAGTCACACTGAAGAATATCTTCCAGATACCCGTAGTATCGATTTTTTGAGAGTTTTGGATGTTTGTCACTTCTAAAGGAAACATTGGTCACCTCAAATACTGTAGATATCCCACAATCTGATGTTTTCTTTGTTTCATCCAAATTTTTGATGTGATATTGACAACCATTGCACAACATGCCCTTATGGTTTTTTACCTACTTCAATCCATTGTAATGAACATAAAATAAGAATATAATTAAATAATTAAATAATTTATAGTTAGGTTAGTATGAAAGGAGGTGTCTCCTCATCATGAATGTCCAAGCCATATTTAAGGCCAAGACATCATTGTAATATTCATCATCTAATATATTATTCATATATCATTATTTAAAATGATAGTCGAATTCAACTACTAAAGGACCAACCGGATTCGGTTGCTCCATTTGGTATCAAAGCAGATTCACTCCTGCACTCTGAGCTCAGACTCAGCTCATCAATTCCTACTTGAGCTCGGACTTGGCTCATCAATTCTTGATTTCTTCTACTGCTCTATTTCACCCATATCTCTCTCTGCTCTGCTGCCCTCCACTGCCACACTCCATAGCACTTAACGCTCCTCCCTTTGCTCCACCTTCTAAACTCCCTTGCCATTATTTACACTTTGTGTAAATTTAGTTTTTAGGGTTTCCCTAGAATATAGGACTTTGTCCAAAAACAAAAAAAAATGTTAAAAAAAAGAGAAAAAAAAAAGGTGAAAAAAAAGGAAAAAAAAGGTTTAAATTTTTTTTTAAAAGGTAAAGAATTGAAAAGAAAGAAGAAAGTTAAAAAGAAAAAAAAAGTTAAAAAAAAAAAGAAAGGAAAAATAAACTAAAAAAGAGAAGAAAAGATAAAGTAATACCAACACATGGTTTTGCTTTCCAACTTCAACCTAGGTTGCACCCTCCTTCATTCCACGTATCCCTACAAACAAAACGATATTAATAAAACAAATATTATTATATTATTATTATTATTATTATATAATAATATTTTAAAACTTATTAATCCACCTTTTAATAAAATATTTAAATATAATATTTATTATTTATTATTTTAATTCAACACATAAATTAATTATAATAATTATTATTAATTCATTAATTATTTCAAAGACATTAGTTGTCTTTTATTCCTCCATAAGTCAAAATAAACTTCCAAATACACACATTTGCATAAAAGGACCGAGGCTATGACATAATTAAAAGACAAACTTGAGAAATTGGAGAAGTACATTAAGGCCCTCATTGCCAACCAAGAAAAATTCAGAGAAGAAATGAAAAATAACAAGGCACTTACGAAAGAAATCAAAGAAGATGTTGTTCTAGTACTAGGAAGAAAACTTGATGACAGAGTAGACATCATGCACAAGAAATGAAAAGAGTTAGATGACGATATGTGTGTGATGACACAGAACATAAGCACCATGGCACAAAACTTGAGCATCATGACACAGAACCATAATACCATGATAATGGAATTGTTACAAAAACTAAGGTCTAATACAAACCATATCAGTAACTCAGATATGTTGGACCATTATGTCAACAAAAATGAGAGAAACAAAATTGATCAAGATAATAAACAAGACAAGGAGAATAAATATCGTAGGGATGACCAAAATACCAATAATAGATTTGATAAAGATGATCTCAACCAAGATCATGATGAGAGTCAAGCCAATATCATTGACAATAAGGAAGATCCATACAATGAAGAAAGATGGATCCTACAATATGCAAAGGAATCCATGTCAAAGGAATCAGATATCGTAGATTCATCTTCTACCTTAACTCTTCTACCACCCTGGAGAAACCTAAATGTAACACTATCAAGTGACTTCGAGTGTGAGAAGCCTCACGAAACGCCACTTATCGAGATAAATCGTAGGGATAATAAAATGGAAACATTACATGATGACATCATGAGTATTGTGGGACAAGCAATCTCTAAAACAACGCTTGATATGCCATAGTCACAAAAATATTCCTCATATTCATGTACAAGGAAAATGGGACAATAATAATAAACATAATGGGGTACAAATTCAAGTTACAAATGAAAGGAAAATGATAAACTATTGCATAAAGACCAAGAACATACCTAATACAAGCTCTGAAAAATACTTAAATGAAGTAATGACACTGTTTCAACACAAAATGAGAATGAAAAGAGAATAATCTAAGCTTTGAGGACAAAGCTCCCTTAAAGGGAGTGGCAATGTAATGAACATAAAATAAGATTATAATTAAATAATTAAATAATTTATAGTTAGGTTAGTATGAAAGGAGGTGTCTCCTCATCATGAATGTCCAAGCCATATTTAAGGCCAAGACAGCATTGTAATATTCATCATCTAATACATTATTCATATTTCATTATTTAAAATGATAGTCAGATTCGACTACTAACGTACCAACCGGATTCGGCTGCTCCATCCATACATGAAAAGATTACACAATGATTCAATATTTATGATTAAGTGCATGTTTATTCCATACAGGGAAAAAATAATCGTGTACATTAATATGTAATTTGCAAAAAATAAAAATAGTGTGGTTGATTAATATGCTTTCCTTCTTATCTTTTAAACCATATGCTAAATTGTTTTCCCTTTGTGTAAGATTGGTATCTCCATTGCGATGTGTTGCTTTAACCAATGAAGGCACACCTTCCCATGATATTCCATGAATAAACTGTTCACATTGTTCAATCCATACCTTCATCCAGTCAAGATTGTTTGCGATGTATAAATGAATTGCATTCCACTCTCGACCAACTGCTTGATGACAAAAAAAATTAAAATTCAATACAAATGTAAATTATCTTAACAAAGTATACACTCTTAATTAATGCAAGTTATTGAATATAAAAATAGAATATGTATGATATATATACATAAAAATCAATAGATAAATGTATTATATTAATTAATATAAACTAGTTAATAATTATCTTTCACCTTCCTCAATCTACCTTTCCCCTTTCGGTACTCTCCTTCAAAATTGTTATTGGAGTCCATATCACAATTGCAATGTAAATTAGGAAGATATTCACTAATATACAGCATCGTTTGGTATACCATATATACCTCCATCATAGAACCCTCAACATGTTCTCATTGTCTAACAAACCCTTCATAAAGTTCAAGTGCCAATCAACCATCCATATGGACCTTGAGTGCACAGGTCGACACAATTCAATCTCCTCATCTTGTTGTATGACATAGTGTTCCTGTGCATTGAAAAATGTCAAAGGTAGATGCTTCTGCATTTCACACATGAGATAAGGAATTTCTATCCTCCAATACTTTATATATTCTTTATGGATTTATTTATATGACAACCATCTACAAGTGACGCAAACCAATAATCATATTTAACAAAAAAAATATTATATTACATAACATGAATTAGTGCACAAAAAACAAATATAAGTTCTATGATGAATTAAACAAACACTAAGCACATGCAAAAAATCACTACTTACCTCATGTATTTCCGAAGATTGTATATAACTTGTTTGACATTGTTGTCGAAGTTGTCCGGGAGAGAGAGAGAGGTAGAACATACTGTAACAATATACAAACCACATCATTGTTTAAAAAAATATTAGAAAAACAAAATAAGAAAAATATGCAATGGAATAGAAAATAATAATTATATGGATACCATAATAATTACCTTCATGAAGACATGCCAATCATGCGTTTTCACCCAATCACCTTTCTTTAATATGATATTCTTCATATTCGCACAAAATCTAGTGGGAAATTTAATTTTTTGCATGACTTATTTTACAACATTACTTTACTGCTCCATTAACATCCATGGAAGTGATTTTATATTAATTTGGTCTCCTTTGCTGATAAATTGAACGACATCTTTCATTTCATGGTTTCCTTCTTGAATGTCTCTGAAAATTTTGACAATTTTTTCTTTGTCACTCCCCAGATCCAATATTCGCTATAATGTTTCAGTCACATTCTTTCCGATATGCTTTGTATCAAACAGATAAGCAATTTGTAGGTGCTCATAGCAGGATAACCTACTGAATTATTTAGGATAACTTTTCATTCCTCGTGGAATTCCATTAATTCCTTCATGATCACGATGGACATCATGAATCGTAGTTTATAAAGAAATTAGAGAAATCAATGTCAATTACAATAAACAACACACAATTAAAAAAACATAACATTTCATATACGATGATTCATACGTACCAGCTTGACGATTTCTATTATCTTGAAACTTCCATAGGTGAGGTGTCATTCTCTATAGTTTTGATGCAGTCTATTGCTTCCCATTTAATATATTTTTGTGGTTTTTCGATACATGTGATTCTTAGAGAGGAAGTGCCTATACTCATAAAACACCTCCTTTCTTAATATTTTTGAGCGATGATATTTGATCTTAGGACCACAAAATGGACATGCACATTTTCCCTTTGTCTAAAGGCCTACAGAAAGATATGGAATATCTAAGTCAATTATAATTATATATAAAATGAATAGAATATTTAAAATAACATGTGTGCATAGTACTATGTTAACTAGTTCATAAAATTAAATGCAATTAAAGTGGAACATAAAAATACAAACCACAAAAATGAGTTAACTCTTTGGCATCATGTATTGGACATACAGGCATTTCATGGAATTGAAATTTCCTTTGTCATATTGGTCTAGATACGTCATACATAGTGATTCCATTCCATAACTTTAGTAGCTCGTCTATAAGAGGTTCGATATATACGTCCATATATTTAACTTGGTACTTCCCTGATTTATTTGAACATATAAAATATATTATTATGAGTACCATTTAGATATATAAACCATGCACAAGAGAATATATATCACATTAGGAAACAAAATATGACAAATGACATTCCACAACTACATTAAAAATAAAAAAAGTTGTAGACACAATATACCTGGAATGATCATCGACAACATTATGTGCTCCCTCTTTATTGGAAACCATGGTGGAATGTTATTGTTGATAAAAAAAAATTGGCCACACCATGTAAACGGATCTCATCTCTACAAATGGATTGACACCATCTACGGCCAAATAAATCCTAATATTACGGGGTTCTTCTTTAAAGTGAGGCCACTTTTCCTCCATATCTCTAAATGTAGAACCATTTGCAGGCATTCGAATAACGTCATCTTGAATTATGTTCCTTGCATGGTAATCCATGAATTGCGCTATGTTTTTGCACCTGAACAGTCGTTGCAAATGTGGAATAATGAGAATATAATGAAGAACCTTGCGAAGCACCTTTTTTGTTACTTGATCTGTTTGATATCTACTTATATGACATTCCGTACATTCTATTGCAAATTCATGTTGATTATAATATATAACATGGTCATCGGGGCATGCATGAATTGCTTCATAATGCATTCAATTTTTTTTCATGATGACAGATAAATCTCGATATGTACGAGGTAAAATATTTGAGGGTGGTAACAAAAATTCAGCTATCAAGCTACAATATATTAAAATAAAAATCTAGTTAATATAATATATAAATAATATTAATGAAACACATTTCATCCATATTAATTTGAATTATGAATTAAAATACAAATGTTTAAAGGAACAAAGATAACCTTTATCACGACCATATATATGTGATGGATTATTTTACATACATTAACATTCACACGATTGATATGTTTGAAAGACAATTCAGAACCTTCAAGTTCATTATCAACAATATAACAGAGAGAAGATTTGTGTTGGAGCCTTCATAAAGGGGTTCGTATGCCTTCTCAAGAAGAGGTAAATGATGAGCATCATCAAAGTCATCAATATTTTCATGACCATCATCATCATCATCATCATCCATTCTAACATTAAATGAATCATGGACCAATGTATTTGTACCATCATATTCAACTACGTTATCAGTATCATCATCTTCTTCAATAGGATCATTAACTTGTTCTCCATTAATCATAGCTCCATGTTCCTCCGACACTTGTTTTGAAATCACTTCCTCTGGATGATATGTCGTAGAATTTATTTCCTTTATAATTACATGAATACATCAATATATATAAGTTGATAAAGAAATATTAAAATAATAAATACATGTACCAAAGAAAAAATATAAAAAACTTTATAATACTAAACTTACAAATTGACGATA
>LPNX010799679.1:65418-126546 GCA_001517045.1 Pseudotsuga menziesii | reverse complement strand
TTTGAGACACACACACTCACTTGGAATAGCGCACTTGTGGAGGAGAGGAGTTGCTGGAGAAGGAGGAGAATTAGGTTTTTGATCTCCTTGTTGGTTTTACCGTTTTCCATTTTTGGGGCATCTATATTGAGGAAGCTTTTGCTGGGTTTTTCCCTTTAAGGTTTTCCCAGGATAAATCTGTGTTGTTCTTGTGATACTGTTTCTTTCAGTGATCCTGTTTTATATGCTTTTATTATGAAAAATGAAACGATATACTGATGTCTTAGTTAAGCATATGAAAATTTAACACGATATTCATTCACCCTCTTAGCATTTCATTGTTCCCTACAATGTTTTTTGACTATTGTGATAAATATTCTTCTCCTCTTAAAGTCCCTGCATTGACTACATGGACGATGACATTTCCCATCACACCTTCTTTTCATTGCATCCCACAGTCTAGCAAGAAATTTTTTATTTTGTTCATTTGGATCAGGAATATTTCTATTTGACATTTTGTGACAAAAATCTTGAATGAATACTATCGATGATATTAAAAAATCAATATACACACATCACTATTTCTAGAAACGGTCATTTGTCGAACAATAAAATAATTTTCACAAACCATCTATCAAAGAATAAAATGATATCCGCAATTTGTCTGTCGAAGAATAAAATAATTCCACAAACCATCCGTCGAAGAATAAAATAATTTCTCAAACCGTCTGTCGAGGAATAAAATAATTTTTGCAAACTGTCTGTTGCTTCTATAGCAAACATGTCGGAATTTTTTTGTAATTTATATATTTTCAAATTCAACAGTCATCGGATAATCGACGATATGGAGACTAGTTACTGTTGCAAAAATATGACAAATATGTTGCAAATCCGATGAAGTTTCATCGAAACACCGACAATTGTGGTGTCAAAAATCCGATCACTATGGTGTCAAAAATTCGACAAGTGTGGTCTCTCAAATCCAAAGAAATTTTGTTGAAACATCAACAATAGAAATTTAGGTCGAAATTCAACAACTAATTCTATCATTTAAAAAGATTAATCAAGATTCGTAATTTGAAGTGAAATCCGACAAAACAGTAGTTTTCGTCAGATGTCGTCAGATTTTGGGTTCAAATCTTGTTATGACACCCCCCCCCACCACACACACACATCATGAGAAATGTAAAACCTACCTTACTTACAGTGTTCACAACAATTCTACATATCAACATATTTGATATCTAGATTGTGTGAATTTATGAAGTATATAAACCTTCACAACATTGTTGAGAGTAATATTCAAATAATGCACCCATGGAGATGAATAAAATACACCCACCTGCAAGGAAAATTCATTTAAAGGTAAAGATAAGATTTTTCATAAGATAACAAATTTTAACATTAAATGGCAACTATTTCCCTTTAAACAAGTTGTTCAAGCAAAATATTTCCTCAGAATTTCTATTATGGTCCATAAGTGTTTTCAAGCATGCCAAAGGCTAGTAAATTTTAAATAGATTATTCCACTACTACAACTCAAGTCAAATGCATGATTATGTCCCCCCCCTCCCCACACACACATACACATACACATAATGAGAAATGCAAAATTCTCCTTAGTTAAAGTGTTCACAACAATTCTACATATAAACATATTTGATATCTATATTATATATGAATTTACGAAGTATATATACCTTCACAACATTGTTGAGAGTAATATTCAAATAATACGCCCATTGATATGGATAAAATACACCCACCTACAAGGAAAAGTTGTTTAAATGTAAAGATAAGATATGTCATAAGATAACATATTTTTACATTAAATGGTAGCTCTCTCCCTTTAGACAAGTTGTTCAAGCGAAATATTTCCTTAGAATTTCTAGTAAATTGTTTCACATGTAACACCATGTCAAGTCTATTGGAGTCAAAGTAATTGTCAAATTGGTTCTCTTAAAAGGTCATAATCCACTTGTTGAAGAAGTAGCACTGCACCAGCTAAAACGTTCCTACCAAATTCTGGTTCTTCCATGAATTTATGATTTATGCTACTACCAATTCTTCTAGTAGGATACTGTAGAAGTAAAATAAGATTTCAACTTATGCACCATTTTCAAATTTGAATCCTTTGGTTAATTTCATTGGTTATCAAAAGCAATAATTTACTTCAAAGTAATCAGCATACTTCCTAGCTTGTTTGACATACACATATTGATAAATCCTATAACCTACAAATCATCAACAAATAGCAAGATTTAATAATTGTGTTTTGTATTTTCTTGCTAAATGTGACATAGGAAGCATATTTTAGGTGCTAAGAACAAAATTATGGGAACCACGATCCGAGTTGCAATTGTTATAAGCCACAATTCTCAAATGGATACATCATGGAAGAATAAACACCAAGCAGGATTTATGGGTGTTAAAACTATGAAAAAATGTGAGGAAAACTTATTTAAGACAATTAGACCAAACCCACCATCTTTTTTATTTAAGGAAAACAAATAATTGTCATTTTGCGAGTTTAAGTCTTATACCTAAGGTATTTTATCTATGTTTCCACCATTTTTAACATAATCTATAGTTGATTTCAAAGAGAAATTTTCCTCTACCAAAGAAGGAAAACATCACTAAGAAAAATGAAAAAACCCTACATGAAATAATTATGGAAAGAAAATATTTTTTCATTGATTCACTAAGAACTTTTTTTAATCCAAGCCAAACACTCACAAGGGAGCGACTTGAAAAACTCTTTGCAAAACTCAACGCCCTACAATTTTGATGAAACTTCCTAATCCAAGCATTAAAAAAAGGTAGAAAAATATTCCCATGATTAATAAGTGGTTTTGCTTGACTAAATAATACTTTCCACTAGCGAGTCATACTCGTCGAGAACAAGTTTGACCTTCTAGCAGACCAACTTGGATTGTTTTATCTCCTAAGCTAGGTTTGAATTGCAAACCTGAGTCAAACCTAATAAGTTCTATAACAATGATAAATAGATCATATAAAGGATAAAATGATAAATATATTATAGTTATATATCAACAATAATACATGTAAATATAATCCAAAATGTAGCATGCTCATGCATAGCATCAATAGTTATCTAGCACTAACAACATCATCATCAAGATCATGGTCATTATCTTCATCATGACCATCAAAACTGTCATCTTAATCAACCTTGTCACTATTTTCATCTTCATCTTCATCATCATTGTCTTCTACTTCTTCTCTTATATATGAAGCAGGATCAACAATGTTTGGATCATCATGTATGGAGTCATCAATTGTTGTGATCTGAAAAAAATCAATATTAGATGTTAATATTAATTTCATACCACAATGCATATTTATATTATAATTATAATATTGACTTGTACCAAAGTAAAACAAATTATAATACAATTGCAGTTAAAATGTGTGTATGTGTGTGTACTAATATAACTACAAAAGAAAGTGCCAAAATAGAACTAATTGACAATTTTATTGAAATATATAACCAAATCAACTAGGTTAAGAAGTATGAAATGCTAGACCACAGGTTGTAAAATATATGGTGAATAGGCGTATTGTTAAGGAACTCATTGTGTAAGGCCATTGGTTTGAAACTCCATAGGTACTAACTTACAAAAAAGGTATGAAATGATAATAACAATATTGATCATCTCATTACTTTTATGATTTTAAGATAATACTAAAGTGAAATATTTGTCCTAAAATTGTCAAAGATGGAAGGGGAAATGGGTGGGAGGATGCCATGTCCTAGGGGCGTATTTCAAACTATCAACCATACCAAAAAGTCTCTCTCCTAACATCTAAGTCCCAAGTGAAGAATCTCATGATAGATCACTAATCAGAGGATCTAGAAAACCTAGTGAATCTGGTCTGATATAAGTCTCACTATCCAAAATTAGTATCCATCACTACTACATTTGGGCTCCAAATTCAACGTATGGACCACCGTTAAATGTTAAATTTTAGTTCTCAACATCGAATAGCGTCAATTGGTTGGGATTTTTTTTTAAATGCAATTAAATTTCCCTTAAGTAGCATAGCAGGAAGTACATCACTTAAGAGACACCCATGAATGTCATTTAAGAGATGCCCAGGAATTTCATTTAACCAAAGATCAATACCATCCCATTGTCATTGTTTTAGTGTATCTTAATAAACACAGGGTTAATTTTTTTTAAAGACAATACTAATGGGCATAAAATATCACATATTAAGTCTAGGAATTAGATGCTTCTCCCAACTCCCATTTCTACTCTATAAAAATTTAGATTGATATCAATGGGAATTACATGCTTCTCCCATTTTTCCTCATTTGAACCATAAATCGGATTAAAATTGATGGCCATCAACCCTTATCCTAACTCTCAACATACACATGTCTCCCATTTCTTCTCTGTCAAACCTCCAATCGACTTCTTACATGGGAAATCCTCTTTCACAGAAGGAAGGAAGTAGTGGCAAAAAGGAAATAGTAGAAATAATTAATTTGTGGTAGGAATTAATTATCTATATTGTCTAACACTCATCCATATCCTTGAACCATCATTCATCCATTACCCAACTCCGTCTTGGGAAATTCTCTATGATAATTCTCTTCTAGCGGGGGGAAATGAAAAATCCTCTTCTAGCATGGGAAATAGATAAGAGTAGAGGAGAATAGGGGATACCCTAAACCCTACAATGTCTCTGGTGAGACGCTCACACCTCTACAACTTTGAATTTGTTTGAATAATTTATGAATGATTAAGTTTGAAAATGAATAAAATTATTCATTGAGGGTTTAATATATTTCTAAATTTATTTGATCTTTGTGGAGGCTATCTCAAGCCCCATGCATCCATAATTAACATATTTTAATCAAAATGTGGATACTTCAAACACTATTTGGCCTCCTCTCATTTCATTTTTTCATATTATAAAATTTTATTTGAAGGTTTTATTTGTTTGGAAAATATTTGTTAATATTCATGGAATGTATTCAAGGCTTGATGCTATTAACTTTTCCTAGTTGAAAGCCATATCAATTGCAATATTATTAATTATATATAACCTTACTTTGAACTCCAATTGTTACACCATTTTCCAAGAGGCATATAACCTCCAAAAACAAGCAACCCTGAACATTAGATCCCATAAATCCAAGAAAATGTAGGAATATATGCACAACAAGGTCCTTATAATAAATTTCAAATAGATATAGATCAAAGTATTGGGCATGTGTGCCCTTTCTTTAAATTGTTTTTAGGCCTCTCTTTAAACCATTTATTGCACTAAGTGTATACAATGCATTATGTCATAATATGACCTTCAAAAAGACACGATTCTCCTTGGGAATCGGTATTTTGTCATTTTGGGTGCTAGCCAAACATATTTCATCTAATATGGGTTCATTATAATCATCGAATTCTTCCAAAAAAATATAGTTTCAACTATAAATTAGGATTCCCCATCAAGTACGTATAAATCATAATTAATCCATCATTTCAAATTGATTCCCATCAATTAATATTGTTTTCTAATAAATCCCATGAAATAGCTAATTACCAATGACACTAGGGAATATTAGGTGTGTAAGTAAACACTACGTGGGTAAACGAGGGTGCGGAATGTGAAGATTGCAAAAATAAAGGGAAGGGACATAGTTTATGTACCAAATTCACTTGAACATAGGTAAATGGATGCCTTACACTGATATTAGTTGGTATCTAAATATCCAAAAGGATGAAATAGAATCTGGTAGTGTAGTTTTAGGGATTGAAAATGTCAAAATATATGTTTTGAAAGTCATCAATGCAAACATACATACTCTTTATTTATGATATTTGTACCTATTAGGGTCACCATATTTGTTGACACGAATTTATGTTCTATATGATTCAATTGAGATTCAAGACAATGGCTAGAAACAGAAACAATAAATTAAAAAGAAGATATGACATGCATAGGAAAATCTTGACTACATATATAAATGTATATTCACTAAAGCAAATATCTACAACATGCTACATGATTAATGACATAAAAAATGATAGTTTTTAAATCCTAATGTTTCAATGGATCCTTCTATAAAGAAAGATAGGGAGGAAACTGAAACTACATCATCCTTAGATGTATATGAATAAAAGATTTTGATAGAGAGGGATTGAAGTCTTGCAAAAATTAAGTGAGAAGAAAGAAAGAAAGAGAGGAATGAGTGAAGCATTAATGTTCACCAAAATTAGCAACATTATGAAAAATATCTAACCTCATTCTTGAATCAAAATTCTCCCTTTATATCTTGAAATCCATTGGTATTTTTTCACTTCCATTAAAGTTGAATTAATTAGATTTATTGACCTAGTGCTTTATTTTCCACAAAATGTGAGTCAAATCCATGCCTTTGTATCTACTGTCAAGTAATATGATAGGAAACTTCATTTAATGCATCCAATTATTATGAGATAAACATTTGCAACACTCCATGTGAGTAAATTGCATATGTTCCACCCAACAATCACTGCTTACTCACTTACTTGAGAAATACCTTACCTTAGTGGATAGCTCTAGTCATCTTTCTTGATATATACATCCATGGTTTGTCCTCTTTGATTATCTATTTTATAGGTCTCCTAAAGGAGTTACTAACTATATTTAAGGAAGAATATCATAGTTGGGGTAACTATTAGTGGATTTAGGCTCCTACATCTAGGTTGATTGGGTTTTTTCCATATAAATATTAGGCCATCTCATTATCTTCTCATTTCTTGGTGCTAATTCCCTAATTGGGTTTTTGTTGTCACTTTAATTGTGGATTTTATAACTTTGTATGGTTTATAAGTTTCCTAGTTCCTTTATTATTCTTTTATCATATTTTCATATTTCCTTTCCTACCAAATGGGCTACATTTATCAGGGTTTTTAGTCATGTTCCCATCTATATTCATAATTATTTTCCTTAAATCATTGGACTATGTAACTCATAGGTAACATACCTAATATCCCTCTACAATATTCATAGTAGGTTGTTATACACCCACACTAGAGAAAACAAACATTGATCTCCATCCCATAGACCCAAGATACCATTGACCTTAATCAATAATAAATGAAAAAGTATAATGACCTCACACACTACCATTAATATTTTGGAACCCTACACTTCAAAATGCACCACCAAGAAGTTCATATCATATTTGAAAAAGAGCTCCTTGACACATAAGGCATGTGCCTACCTAGATATATTATGTATCGATCACCATCTTCCCTTGAAGTTCATCCACTCTATGATGCTAGTAATCCACCCATCACACACCAAATCCAACCACCACAAGCTTACGTGGCACATATCAAACACCAAAAAACACCACCTCCATGTAGATGAAAACCCCAAGATCCATAGTGGAAGCCTATTGGCCTAAATCCTTTGATGGAATCCTAAACAGTATTGGGGAGGCTTGTGAAGTATTCCATCGTAGCCTACAAGCCTGTAGGATACCCCTATGGCTACCTACAGGCATGTAGACTCTAATGATATCCTACACATGCCAAGGGATGATTCCATCACATCCTACTGGAATGCAAAACTGAATAAAACAACTGGATGTAAAATTGGATGCAAAAGAGGATGCAAACATTGATAATAAAAAAAAGTGGAAGCAAAATTGGGTGCAAAAGTAGGCACAAAGTGGGTGCAAAATGGGGTGCGACAAAAGTGGACATGAAAATGGATTCAACAATGGATGAAAGAAAGGATGCAATAATGGATGCAAAATAGCGTGCAAAAAGGGGTAGAAAAATGGAAGAAACAATGGGTGCAAAATTAGACACATAATTGGATGCAAAGTGGATGCAACAAAAGTAGACCAAAAAAACTAGACACAAAACCTATCACAAAAACTAGCATGAAAATGGGTGAAAAGGGAAGCACAAACAGATGCAATAGTCAATGAAAACCTAGATGGAAAAAAGGATGTGAACGTGGATGCAAAATTGGAAGAAAAAGTGTGTGCAGAGGTGGGTATCAAGGAATCTCGTTCATTTCACTTCTAACCAATGGCCATACCATCAGAACATTGGTTCAATTTACTTGATAATGCATCAAGCTGAAAATTCCTTTGATATTCAAGTAGATCAATTCGCATTATAAATTATTGACACAATTGATATTACCTGTATAAGACTCTCAATATAAAAGAAGAAAAAATTTCCACAATCAATGAGATCTATCATGCATAAGTGCAAAGGTTTACAATTGGAATAGAGATGAAAGACAACATTGAAAGAAAAACTTTAAGCTCAATAGTGTAACAATCTCAAAAGAAATGAATGGATAGAAGAAGTGAGACTTAACAAGAAAAGTAAACGAAAAATTTTGATTATGCACACTTAATACAAAAGGAAGTATTATAGAGAAAGAGAACAAAAAAATTCCATGAATGGACTTCCCCCGTCATCTGTAGACAGTGATTAGAGACAAAATTTCCTTTCTCCCTCTAAGTTACTGAGTATTTCAACAAGCATCCTCCAAATAATCTTACATACAAAAAATAATTATGCAACAACTTGGACAAATCATATCATGATTTCAACCCTATGGTAAAAATCAACATAGACAAGGAATTGATCTAGTACCTCTCATCCATGAGTGGATAATAGAGTCACAAAACTTAGATGGAAAGACCTAAGATCTAGTTCTCTTAGAGCAGTGCAAATGGGGGAACTCCTTTTAGTCATCATCAACCCCATTACCTATAACCTGGTTTTTATTGTGCTCTATACACATAGGATTTTCCAATATGTATATGTTATAAGTTTTCAAGAGAGGATTTGAATTGGAAACACTTAGACTCTACTGCAAATTATGAAGCATCTTCGGAGCAACAAGATCAAGCTATTTAAAATCACTTTTCTATCTTCTGAATCTTCTACGTACCCTCTTCTACAAGAAGGATACCCTTGTGGGAGTGAATATTTAATATATAATCTATTTCTCTCCTCTGTTGTTCTCAAAGAGAGAAGCCTGCTCATTCTATGAAACCAAAATGGATACTTCATCTAAAAGATGAATTGCTCGAAAGAGGATTTTATATTTGGCCTTTAGATTTTCATTAGAGGAAATTTGGGGTCTAAAATGGGCCTTATAAGAAAACACGCCAACAATAAATTTTGTGAGTTGGAATTCAAGAACCAATAGAATTTTAATAAACTGAGTCAACCATAATGGTTGAATTGACATATCTATCATAAAAGAAAACTACTTTTTTTGTTCGTATTTTCGACATATCTCCCTGTGTTTTTACTCAAATTTCAAGTGGGGGATATTGATGGATGCATAATTTAATTCCACATCCAATGAGTACCCACATTGCATACTTTTGACGGACCCCGCTACCCCAAAAACAAGAAATACCTAAAAAAACGTGATGATGGTGTCATCATCACGTTTTTTCAAGTATTTCTTGTTTTTGGGGGAGTGGGGTTCGTCAAAAGTATGTAGTGTGGGTACTCGTTGGATGCATAATTAAATTCCTCATCCAACGAGCTCTCTGGCTCATAATTTGAGTGAAAACACAGGGAGATATGTTGAAAATGCGAACACAAAAAGTAGTCTTTTTCATTCTTCCTCCAAAATTAATAACTATTATTTTATTATTTTAACTATTATTTTATTATTTTAATTATTATTTTATTATTTTCCTTAGGAGGCCCATTTTAGACCTCAAATTTCCTCTAATGAAATTTTGGGAAGCCTCTCGCCAACCTCAAAAATCAAGCTTTGGTTCCTCTTGGGTTTCTTGCTAGCAGATTGATGGAAGGGTTGGTTAATGTAACTAGAATTAGTTTTAGACCCAACAACGGTCATCAACTTCCTAAATTCTCTATTCACACTCTATGACTGTAGTTTCATATGCTCTGCAAAAACCTTTGAAATTGAATAAGACGAAGAGGACTCCATTGAGGTTTCTTTCTACAAGGTTGTATATTGATTCAAGTTACCCTTAATCCCCTCATTAGATAATAATCCAATCTGTTTAAGAGCTACCTTTTGTCCCCTTCTATAGAGTGATAATTTTGATGGAATTTGTGGAAATTTGGATGAAAATTGGTCCTCCTAAGGAAATCCTACAGAAAACAATAAAATAATAGTTACAAAGAGTAAAAAAACTACTTTTTTGGATTGTATTTTCAACTTATCTCCTTGTAGGTTTGCTCAAATTTCAAGAAGATGCACTAGTTGGATGCCAAATTAAATTTTGCATCCAATGACTACCCAATTGGCATATTTTTAACAACATCAACATCATGAAAAATTGAAAATATAAGAAAGAACGTGTTTTTAGTGAGAGAAAAACACATTTTTTTAATATGTATTTTTTATTTTTAGTGATGTAGATGATGTTAAAATCATGCAGGTTGGGTGCTCATTGGATGCATAATTTACTTCCACATCCAATGAGTTCTCTCACTTGAAATTTGAGTAAATCTACAAGGAGACAAGTTGAAAATATGACCCAAAAATGTAGGTTTTGTTTTTTCCCTCGAATCTTTTTATATGCACCTCTTTTGAATTTTAAAATGTTATGATTGGCTAAAACATGATGATATTGAATTTCATTTAGGGTTGGGTGAACCATTTTTCATCCAAATTTCCCCTAACATTTCTTCTTTTGATAGATAATCAGATCTTCCTCTGAATTTTCACATGCAATGCCCATAATTGGGTGCAAGAACTGACTACCAGGGATTGAATCACGATGTTGATGATCTGAATTTGTATTTGGATATTTTTTTCCGAGATGAGTATACATGATTCACAATTACTGAGATTGCAGGATTTGATGAATTCCCATTCATCATATAATCAACTTCCGTAATTGAATTTTGAACTAGATCCATGTGTTTCTTTCCATTGGGAATGTTTGAATGGGGCACAAGATATACAATTTTTTTTTTATTTTAGCTAGTGAAAAATATACATATGCCTGAATTTTATTCATAGGGAAAACCTCATTGTGAGCTCTAAACCAATGCCAAATATTACCAAAATACTCCATTGAGTCCACTTTGACAAAACACAACCTCATACTTCCTCAAAGATGAGAGCCCTCAAATAGGCGTAGGGATCAAAATTTCTTTAAATGAGAACATATCAAGAAATGACCATGGTACTCTGAAAAATGAATGAATTGCAGCTATGTAGCAAGCCCAACAAAAGTGATTTGGCAAAGGAAATCATGACATAATCAAGAAGCCTCCATTTCTTGAGACAATTACTTTTTTATTATCCTTGTCGTATCGGACCACCATGACAAACCCAAATTGTGAAACTAGTCATAAGCAAAATTTAAACAAAGAGACAACAAATTCATTTAGCAAGAAACTAATGACGCAACAAAATTGGATGATAGAATCACTGAAATGTGATTCCAACTACACAACTAAAAAATGAAAAAAATACCAAAGGATAGGTGATTGTAAGGAAATAGAGAGATCATATTCATCAAATGTGAAACATTATGGAGATTTTTATTGATGTTGCTCAAGGATATATAATCATGTTCATGTTAACTGAGGAAAGCCTATATTTTTTTTAATATTTTTTTTCAATGTCTGCATTTTATTTTATAAGACTTCGGTTCATTTGTATTTAGTATACCCATCGTCATGTTTTTGGAAATATAAAATAATAATAATATTTTTACACATAGTGACGAGCTATTTTGACAGGACTTGGTGTCTGCACTAGTGTGTTCCTATCATTTCCACATACTGGATAGTTTCAGTGCATTTCTATCCATTCTACGCACTGGATAGTTTTGCAACGATATATTTTTTCAAATTGCATCAAGCTATTTGGACTTTGTTAATCTTACTATTTTGGTGTTCTAGTGTGTTATTTTATGTAGCGCATTAGTGCATGTTGTATGAGTATGCACATCAATTAAAATCCTCTTCCTACCCACATCCACTACAAACCCTATAAACAAAAAAATGGGCTCTTTTTTGTGGAGGGTGCACAAAAACCTTCGCTAGAAGGTGGTTTCCTTATAGTGTACATTGTGAGGAATAATGTATCGGTGTTTTTAACGAGATAAACTACACAGGTCTTTCTTATTGTTATCAACACAACATTATAAAAATGCTCAAGTAAGAATCATAACAGTGTTATATATAATTCACATTTCTGCTAATATGTATTGAAAGCATACCAACTTCCATAGAAAGTGGCAATTCAATGGTTGTTATCATCACCATTAAATTTGCAAGAAACAATGGTGTGGATGGTAATAAAAACACTTGTATGTATACATGAATGGCATGAACCAATGTGTTTAACAAGGATAATAAGCATCAGTGCCTTATAACATAAAATATGCACTAGGATTTTATATAAATGAAAAAAATTGGTAAATACAATTTAAATGGTATGCATCAGTGCTTATATGTTTACGATAAACTATTGCATACAATTTAAATTTTATGCATTGGAGTACTTATGTTTAAGAAGCATTTGTGTGTTTGTATGACTAATGTACATCAATAAAAAACCTTTGCTATATCCTCTAGTCACCCAATTTATTTTTAGTTATGATGAACATTCGTTACAACCTCCGTCAAACCCTCTATTACCAAGGGTAGAGGTTTTTTTATATAAAATTTGTCAAACCTTATAACACAAGAATCAATCACAAAATTCTCCTCTAGAAGGTCTTTTCCTTGTAGCGCTGAGACTACTTTCAATAGGAAATGAATCATAGAAGAATTTTTTGTAAAAATCCGTCTTTGATTCATACACAAGTATCACTACTTTTCCATATTAATCATACTATGGTTGACCTAATTGACCCATCATCTATGGGATATTTTTTATGGAAAAATCAACATATGGTATTTTATTTCCCATCAGATTATTACTAGATGCACAAGTATACTTACCCCATACTAATGTTCTTTTGCAAACGATGACATACATACCTTCTGTTGTTGGAAAATATTTCCTCAACCAAAGTCATGGCACGATCATTTAGACTAGAATAATGATGATGCAAACCAATTCCAAATTGTAGTGTATGTCTTAAATTTGTATCTATAACTAAGAAAATTAGCATTCCTAATGTTTCTCCATGGATATTAATAAACTTCCTTGGTCTATCATCAACGACATTAAACTAAATGATCATCAACAACATTAAACTGAATGAGATCAAGAGTTGTAAGCCATGATTGAAAATGAGATGAAAAATAAATCACAGACTTTAAAGGTTAATGGGTAGTTATAACATCATATCATGGCTTATTCACATTATTAATCAATGGGAAGTATAATTTTCTAGGATCCTTGAATTTAAACTTCATGTGGTACTAGACTTACACTCAATTTGAAGTTGAAAAGTCTAGCATCATAGATACCCAACGATTCAATGAAATCACAATATTTAGCTAAAGCAATTGAAAACCAACAAAGCTGATGGAGTGAGTAATTTTGTGAAAAATAAATCTCATTCAAGAGTCAATAACCTAAAGAATGTGTCCACAATTTACTCCAAGTAAATGAATGAATTTAATCTCATATTAGGATTGTAACCTTCATAACATAACTACACTTGTACCAATTGTGGTGGATACCATCCCATTTTTCTAGGGTGGATATAATTATATCTCCTAAAGAGAGTGCATTTAAACCTAAAGTGAAATAAGCAGTCATCTCAACAAATTTCTTCGTAAAATAAGGTACAAGCCCTTTCTTATAGGTGTCCGTTCTTTGTCTCACAATGGCTTAGTGGCCAATGTGATAAACTTTATTTTATAGTTTGAGTATTCAAGAGATGGAGCATGGAAAGGTTTGCACGTATTGTATTTTCCCTTCATATTGTTGCACCTAAGAGAACATTCTTGTATGTGTCGTATATGAAACGCGTAGGTTTGAATTAGATTGAATTGTGAAAACATATACAACCCCTCATTGATATTGTTTCCAAGGGAAGTCATACGAAACGGAATCAAATAAAGAAGTTCAACATGTGTAGTATGTAACCCTCGTAAAATGAGATGTTAAAAGGACATTATATGTAATGATTTTTCCTATAACCAACCATATAAAATAGCCTATATGTAGTATTGAGGTGGACAAGGTTCAAACATAGGTAACATAAATGTAAGTTTCTATGGATCTAATCTCATCATTCTTTTCGTTAATGTGAACAATTTAGAATGATATTAGTGCTCATTTTTAGAATCCTCAACCAAAATCTATGAATGCTCGACACCAACTTGCAAATGATCCTTCAAAACAAATTATGGAAATATTGCCAATTCAACATGTAGCAGAGTTCATGTAATAGGACCTATATTTAGAGACAAATAAATAAATTGTAATCTTGTCGAACATTGCTTAATCATATTTTTACCACGCATTATTCAACCAAGGATTTGGCTTATTTGTAATTAATGAGAAAAAATCAAACAAACCATGGCATAATATGTTGAAATAAAAATAGAAATGTTCGCATATTTATCCGTAGGGCTAACTCACACTTCTAAGGGGCATAACTTGTGGCATAAAGTTTTTAGCTCATGCTACTCCTCCTCTTTGATCATGATACTGTCAAACATGGATGAGTGATGCATGAGATATATAATCTCACTATCACTCATGTTTCGTTACGACTTCTCATTATAAGTGTCAACACTAACATATTGAATGTAGAAGTGGCTAGCTACATGACCAAGTTATGAACCATAAAACTTTCCACATTTCCTCTTATTGAAGATTTATTTTTTGAAATATGAAGAGGATAGGTATGTTTCCAATGACTAGTCACACAACCCCCTTGAAAATTGTCATGGTAGCATTCATAAACAATACATTCCAACAACTTCGTTTGATGGGAAATGATAAACATGTGTTTCCACATTTTTGGATACTGGATTTAGAAATTGATTGTTGCAATAGGTTTGAAACCCCCGAAAGTCCACAAATAGCCTTTTATGGAAGCTAAACTGTCAACTTGGCCCATACCCAAAATTATGTTTAAAAGCATTTTTTAATAAGAATTTAGGTCATGTTCAACATGCTACTCTACTTAAGGAAGAAACAAAATTGATAGTCAAGTTAGTCCGGGGATATGAGTGATTAGGTTTCCGGTGGAACTAGACCGACGAAAGTGTGTTCCCTACGCGCGTTTGAGCTTGGGGTGAGGGCTGCAATTCCCCCTGAGCAGTCCATGGCAGCAAGAACCCCCCAAAGCCATGCTCCCGAGGGGAGAGGCAGTGGTAGTAGGGACTCACACGGTGGGAGAGATGGGCTTAGCGCGGGGAGGACATCGGGTCAAGGAGGTTGTCTCCCAAAGGCCTAGATGATCCTAGCAATCCATATCCGATCGAAAACGATCCGAGAGAAAATTGAGATGTTGAAGGAGAAGGACCTCATTGGCAAATTCATGGGGATATGGCCTCGAGAAAGAGATCTGGTACGATGGATCCAGGGCACTTGGAAACCTAAAGGCCACTATGATCTCCATTTGGGGTCAAAATATTTTTTTACTATAATCTTCTTCAACCATGGGGATAGGGATAGAGTTCTGGAGGGTGGGCCTTACTTCTTCTTCTCGGCAGGGCTCTACCTAAGACCTTTGAAGGAGAGATTCAATCCAGAAACTGAGGATCCAACAGTCGCCCCAGTGTGGATCCATCTGGTTGCCCTCCCATGCGAGTACTGGGACATGGAGATCTTAATAGACATAGGTAACTCTTTAGGGGAGTTCGTGAAGGTAGCTGATCAGACCAATAATCAGAAATATATAAATTTTTCCCGCATCTGTGTCTATATGGACTTATCTAAGGACCTCCTGGAGGTAGTAAGTCTGAACTGGGAGGATGAAGAATGGATCCAAAAGATTGAATATGAGCAGCTTCCATTCTGCTACAGGATATGTCATGAATACGACCATTTTGGGAGAAATTTCCCAAAGGGAGTTAGGGAGTAGCCAACTTCAAATCGCGACGAGGACGGTGAATAGGATAGCAAGGGGTTCACATAGGTTAGACGCAGGCACAAAGGCAAGAGTGGTGGTGGGGGGGGGGGACCTTACAAGGGGTCTCTAGGGAAGGTCCCAACTAGTTCCAATCCCTTCCAGGTCTTGGAGGAAAGTGATTCGGGGAAAGATCAAGTTGGGGAAGAAGTCTCGACCAAATCTCAGGTAGTCGAGACGGGGGATATCACGAGCGAAGTAGAGTTGAATAGCTAGACTGATGCCATGGAAGAAGATGAGGTGGAGGAAATGGAACTAGGAGAACTAGATCTTGATGTGATTGAAAAGGAATGTGATAAGGCAGATCAGGGTTATGTCTCCCGTGAGCAACTAGAACTTCTCAGGAGGCCATCATTTGGTCCAAGTCTCATTAGTCTCTAGGGATCGATGCAGAGCCTCCGAAGGGGAGAAAGAGGAAATCTTTGGAGGAGGATATGAAAAGAGGACGAAAGATGAACAAGTAGAGCATCATAGCAACTGGGGTCAATCTAATTGAATCAGGCTAGTACCCAACGATAAGGGAAGCCTTCTATGAGATTAGTAAGGTTACTCAGTGAAGATAGTTTCTTGGATTATTAGGGGTTGTAATCACCCCAGGAAGATTAAAACCCTGGCTAGGAAGGTTAAGCAAGAAAGACCAGACATTCTATTTTTACGAGAGACAAAATGCAATTTTGAATTCATGGAGAAACTCAGGAAGAAGATTTGGAAAGGCAGTAGGGTGATGGAAATAGATTCAGACCATATGGCCAAGGGGGTGGCGGTGCTGTGGAACCCGATCACTATCGATCTTTCCAATTGGTGTGCCAATCACTTCTCTCTGATGGTTGAGTTCAAGGTTCTAGGATTTGGGATCACATGGACTTTGGTTAATGTATATGGTTCTAGTGCTTTCCCTCAGAAACAGGACTTCCTCTACCTTCTGAAATGGTTGAGTGCATTGGCCCACAATGGAAACTGGGTCCTAGGGGGAGATTTTAATTTGATCACTTCTCTTAGAGAAAAGAAGGGGGGGCAGCGGGTGATGGAAAATTTCCAAGAAGAGTTTAGGGAGCTACTGGCCCACAGTCCCCTAGCTGATATTGAAACAGGAGATGGATGGTTCACTTGGAATAACAAGTAGGGGGAGAACCTCGTAGCCTCTCGTATTAACAGATTCCTCGTGTCAAAGAATGTAGTTCATGGGACAGGTGAGATCAATGCAAGTGTTCTCCTAGTGGTGGGCTCTGATAATGGGCCAATAAGTCTTAACTGGGATTGGTTGAATGCCTCTCTGAGCAAACCTTTTCACTTTAAGCAATTCTGGCTAGAACATAAGGAATTTAGGGATTTGGTGGAACAGTGGTGGAAGGAGATGGTCCCTCCTGGGGGAATAAGAATGTACAGCTTTCAGCAGAAACTCAAGGCTCTAAAAGCCAAGATTCGCATGTGGAATAAAGACGATTTTGGAAACATCTTTGAAGATAAGAAGAGACTTATCAAGGACATTGAACTCATCCAACAGAACGGAATGGAAATAGGATGGGATATGGAGATGAAAGAGAAGGAGAAGGACCTACTCAGTCAACTAGATGCATGGGAAAGGCAGGAAGAAATATATTGTATGCAGAATTCTAAAGTCAAATAGCTCCAGGAAGGAGAGAAGAATTCTAAATTCTTCCATGACTCTGCTGTCCACAATAGGCATGGATCGAAGATCCATAGAATCAAGAAAGCTGGCAGGTCCCAGCTGGAGACTAGGGGAGAAAGTGAGGAAGAACTAACCAGCTACTTCGAAGGCATTATGACTAAGGATGGAGATGATAGGGATTAGTACATTTCCAGGATCACTATGCTCATCCCCAGGGTAATATCCAAAGAAGACAATTAGATGCTCAATAAACCTATCTCCATGTAGGAGGTGGAGGACGCAATAATCTAGATGGCCCAAGGGAAGGCCCTTGGGCCAGATGGATTCACAACTAATTTCTTCCAATTCTTCTAGGATATGATCAAGGATGAGTTCTTTGAAATTGTGGACGAGTGAAGATGCAAACGAGGGGTGCTCAATTCCTTTAATGCGACTTTTCTATCCTTGATCCCGAAAGGAGAAGGTGTGGATTCACTAGGTAAGTTTAGACCTATAGCCCTTTGCAATGTGATCTATAAAATTTTATCCAAGGTGATTGCAAACCGATTAAAGCCCCTCCTTTAGGCTCTAATCAGTCCGGAACAATCTGGCTTTGTCAAAGGTAGACAAATCCTAGATGGCATCATTTTTGTCTATGAGACAATCCACTCTCTCAAATGGACTAAAAGGCCTGGAATTCTCATTAAGCTTGATATAAACAAGGCCTACAACAAGCTCAGCTGGGAATATATGGAGAAGGTGCTGATCATGTATGGTTTTGGCCTAGAATGGGTGGAGTGGGTTATGGCTTTGGTTACAACCCCCTTCTTCTCCATTTTGCTTAATGTATCCCCGACCAAGATATTTAATCCCTTCGTGGGATGAGGTAGGGAGATCCACTTTCACCCTTTCTCTTCATCCTAATGACAGAGGGCTTGAGTAGACTCATCTAGACCCAGGTGACAGGAGGAGAGATTTGGGGTCTTTCTCTTCACGAAGGAATGGAGAAACAAACTCACCAAGAATTTGTGGATGACACAATGCTAATGGGGCATGCTTCAGTCCAAGAAGCATGTTATTTTAAAAGGATTCTAACTCTCTTTGAAAAAGCCTCTAGGATGGAAGTCAATGCCAAAAAATCTCAAGTCTTCTTCTTCAATGTGGCCCCCATCATCCAAAGGAATATTGTGAGAATTTTGGGTTTTTCTAGAGGGTCTTTCCCACTAAAATATCTAGCAGTTCCCTTGGGGTTGGGAGCCATCAAAACATTTCTAGGCAAGATCTGGTGGATAGGATCAAGGGCGGGCTCTTAAGCTAGGTTCTTCGACCCCTTACCTACCTTGTAAACTAGTCCTTGTCAAATCGGTCTTGTAGGCCATGTCGGTATACCTCTTTTCAGTATTGTCTGCTCCAAAGTCTATCATAAAGGAAATAAGGAGCATGCAATGAAACTTCATGTGGGGGGGAAGGGAAGTCAAAGACAAGTTTTCTTTGGTCAGTTGGGACAAAGGCAGTCTGGGTCTTCGTGACCCTGAAGTCATGGGCAAGATTCAAGGGGCCAAAATTTAGTGGTGGTTGTACAACTACACGCAGGAACCTTGGGCTAAGATTTGGAACATCAAGTATGCTAGAGACCATCCCAAGAGACGGTTGATTCGGTTTAACAAGGAGCCGCCAAGATCTCATATATGGTTAAAGTCTCTCGCAGGGCATAATATGGTCCAGGAGCACAGCTTATGGGAGGTTAGGGAGGGAGAGCATGCTAATTTTTGGGATGATTTGTGGAATCAACTTCCCAAACTAGGGGTCAACCCCCGCTGGTAGCATATCCAAGCAAAAGGGATGGAGGAAGGCAAGATTAAAGTGAGCCACTATTGGGAGGATGGGATTCAGGAGGATTAGTGACGATGGCTACTTCAGGGTAGGGGTGAAGTCCGGATCTCTGAGGACAACCTTTGATCCTTTAAGGTTGAACTCCAGGAAAGCTGCATTTTACCCAAATCCGGAGGAGATATTCTGCGCTGGGGCTACACCCAAAAACGGTCCTTCACCATAAGAGAAGCCTATGATATTCGAACAAGTAACCAAGAAGGGGAGGAAAGAATCTGGAAGAAGGTCTGGGAGACCAATCCCTTGACGAAGGTTGCAACCTTCTGCTAGATGGTTTTCATGTGAAGAATCCTAATAGGGTAAAACCTAAGGTGCAAAGGAGTTCATGGCCCCTCACAGTGCTCCCTATGCTTATGTCATGAAGAACACATGAACCACTTGCTTGATTCCTGCTCTTTTTTGCGTCAATATGGGATAGGATTTTTATGGATTTTAGATGGAGTGATCGGTGCCAAGGAGACCCGGGCCAACCCCTAAGGGATAGGAATCCTAAATTTTTCAAAAACCACATCCTCTGGTCTCTTTGGCAAGCCTTCCCAGGAACCTCCAGGTGGGTGGTTTGGAAGGAGAGAAATAGTCGAATCTTCCGGGGAAAGAAGCAAACGGCTAAGGAGGTGTGACAGACTTTGGTCGTGAATATTTTGGAAACTATTTGGAGCATGCAATGGAGTGAGACGGACAAAGAATTCACAGGTACAGAAACTCTCATAGAGGATGGCTGGGGGTTGGATGGAGGAGCCTTGGACAGATTGCGAAGAAAGGTTAAAAGCTGCAAAACCTCTAGCCCCAATTCCTGGACTCCCCCTCCTCATCTAGTTTTCAAACTTAATTTTGATGGATTGGAGAAGGATATCCACGAGCGGTCAGCTATGGTAGTGTGTGCAGAACCTTGGATGGGGATATCTTGCAGGTGTTCTATGGATCCATTGGGTTTGACACCAACAAATCAGCAGAGCTCGAAGGTCTGCTCCAAGGACTCAGAATCCTGATCAGGGAAGGCTAGCTCTTGGAAATCATCGAAGGGGATTCAAACACCCTAATCTAGATGGAAAAATAGCTCACCAATGAAAAAATGTCTGAGAAGGTATCTTCCAGCTGAAGATTAGCCAGTAGATTGTAAATCCTATGAAGACTTGTTCTATCACACCTGACGGTCTCCTTTATACATGTTAGGCAAGATGCGAACAAGGTGGTTGACATGCTGGAAAACATTGGTTTGGAGGGGAGAAAGGTACACATGACAAGACAACTAGAGGACTTTAGAGTGGAGCGGTGGGATCCCTAGTGTAGATAGCTAGCCATTCAAGACATGGGTGTGAATAGGCAAGTGGTGAACGACATGAGTGGTCATCAAGGTGAGGAAAAGAGGCGGAGGGAGCCTCACCCAGAACTGGACCGCTACCATGTGTGATCATGCAGATGACATACGCTTTATTCCCGATTGGTCACCTCCTCCATAAATCCAGGTACCTAGTTCGACTTGGGAGGAGAGTTCAGACGATTTTTTTACGAAACTGGGATTTGGATTTTATGATAGGAATGATGCCAAAGCTCGTAATGGGTATGGGAAAACGTGAAGGCTGGATTTGGGAGATTGTGGGCTTGTACAAAACTATTAGTGCGATCATGGCTCTCCTCCTATTTAATAATCACAAGGTTTCATGGCTATGAATCCTCTATTTGTGGAATAAGTCTGTCAACCTTGTTGTGGTGAGGAGTGGTGGCCTCTCTTGGAACTTGTAGAGTAGAGAAATGGGGAGTGAGGGGGAGGTGTGTAAAATGGACCCTATTCGCGGTAGTCATGTGAATATGAGTGCAGGTGAATCTTTGGTTGTGCATCGTGAAAAGGGAAAGGGCGTGGCAAGGAGGGGAAAGGGAACTTCCAACCAAGACCAGCTACATTCCCAAGCTACTGTCGATTTCTTCAAAGATTGTATTCCGTTGGTCACCCACAAAGCTATCGAGATGGTGGAAAGGGATCTGTGGGAGCAAGTGAAGGCCATTCCAATTGAGGAAGTTTGACAGGAGGTCGAATATTGGGCTATGGATCTTAGTTCCATGGTCAATCGAGCGACTGCCTATGATCGTATGATCATGCTATACTCGGCAATCATGAATCTTGTCATTCATGTATCGCTAGCCTTGAGGACAAAAGGGAAGGGGATGAGGAGACTGCAAGGGTATGGAAGGATCATAATGAGAACTTCTAGTTAATGCATAGGAAGATCGACCAAATTGCTTCTCTCCTAGGAATTCACCTCTACTGCTCAAGGATGGAGCAGTAGCAAGGTGGTGGTTCCCGCCAGAATGCCATTCATCACAGGGAAGACAATGCGAGTGGATTAAACCCACAGCGAGTGGCTAGTTCGGTGCAGGCCTATGGGTTTCCATGCTCTGACCTTAATTCCTAGTCTCAGGTGTGGTGTCTCTGTTAGACTATTTTTCCTTCTCAGTTTTCATTTTGTTAATTTCAATAGTGTGGGTTGGGGTATATAGCTGTAAATCTTATAGCTGCGATATTAGTTTAGGGATTGAGCTCTATGATTCTGCGGGGATCTCCCTCTTTTGGAAAGAAGGAATCTTTTTGGGAGGGAAGTTTGTAAAGTTGTTTTAAGCTGGGGGGTGGCTCTGCTCTATTTTGGCCTATGTTTTGGAATGCTCTGTAACTCCATTATTTCATAGTAATATAATAATCTTTTATTTACAAAAAAAAACATGCTACTCTACTCCATTAAATAACACTAAGACAATTGGTTTCGATCATCCTCGTTATGCATGGAATCCCAAGTTTGAACCCCATAAGGTAGTTATGAGGATACACTTAAAAACTCGAGTTTGACCCCATAAGGTAGCTAGGAGGATACTCTTAAAAACCCATCCATGTTAAGGGTTGGTTGGCCCATGCTAGTGCAATCCTCGGGTGATTTTGATAGTTTGACTACAACAAGTCGGATCTTTCACAAAAAGGACAGATATCCATTCATTTTGGTGACTAAAAACAGTAATTTGATGCTTTCACATAAGATTTAAGTCCTTACAATTTGGTGCCTATAATCAACAAATTGGTGCTTGTAATCAAGTTGGTGCCTGAGTGAGTTGGTGATCACAATTGGATATTGTCGNGTGTGTGTGTGTGTGTGTGTGTGTGTGTGTGTGTGTGTGTGTGTGTGTGTGTGTGTGTGTATTATAGATTATGTGCACAATTGTGTCCATTACTGTTTTGGGCAAAGAAATTTTTTTAAGTATAATTTGTTAAGTAAAAATTATGTAATATGTACTTTATATTGATTCACCCTTGCTCTCAATATTAATAATAATTCCAATAATTGGTATCAAAGTGGGTTTCTTCAATAACATTTTAACCATTGGAGATAAATCTCTACGTAGAAATAGACAAGCGGGAAGGATTGCATATAAAATGTTTAGCCTCTAATGTATCAGGTACATCAACAAACCTATTAACCATATGTATAATGTGGGGTCCACTAGATCTGATTTAGTCTTAGTCTCATGGGTTTTCCTCAAATTGAAACCCATCGGAGTGTTTATGGATTTATAATCCACCATTCCAAATCTGTGGAAGATTCCCATGGTGTACTTCCCTTGAGATAGAAATATTTGATCATTCCTATGCCAAATATCAAGGCCTAAGAAGTAGTGCATAATACCTAAGTATTTCATCTCAAACTATGAGGTAAACTCCCTCTTACACTCAGCAATCAGTATTTCCTCTCTAGTGAGGAAAATATCATCAACATATAGAACCAGTATCATAGGATGGTTCTCCACTACCTTAAAGTACAAGTTGTATTCTACATCACTCTTCAAGAAACCCAGTTTTTTAAGGTAATTGTCTATTCTGGCATACGAAGCTCGAGGAGCTTGCTTTAACCCATACAAGTATTTATTCAACTTTCATATATGGGACTCCTTCCCATGCATCACAAAACCCTCAAGATTCTCAATGTAAACCTCTTCCTCAACCTCACCGTTGAGGAAGGCATCCTTCACATCTATCTGGTGAAGCTTCCAGCCTAATACTAATGTAAGTGAAATAATAGATCTGATAGTGGTATAGATGGAAACTGGAGAAAAAGTATCCTTATAATCAATGCCCTCTTTTTTAGAGAATCCTCAAGTAACAAATCTGGATTTGAACTTGTCCACACCACCATCAGTAACATCCTTTATATTATAAATCCATATGTAAGTAAACACTGACTTCCTCTTAGGTCTGGGAACAATATTCCAAACATCATTCTTCAGAATAGAATGATACTCTTCTATCATAGCATATTTCCAGACTTGTTGTTTTGCATCCTCTTCATATGAGGAAGACTTTAAGTCATTGATGTTTCTCATTAATGTAAAATATCCTGGATATATATTAGGATGCTTACACTCTCTTGAAGTTCCCACTGGTTCTCCATGCTTCTCAACATCTCTCAATAGATCTCGACACCATCCTAACCTCCTCTTTGTAGTAGGTTTGTCAACCAATTCAATTGGTTCATCAATGACAAGTAACTCTGTGTGTTATATTGGATTCTCCCTCTGAGCATCAGAAGGGGAAGAATCACCATCATGATCCTCTGAAGTAGGAATTCCAATCTCTTGTGTCTCTGGAACACATTCAAGCTATTTTTATCACTTGAATGTTGCCTCCAAATGGAAAGTCACATCCTGACTCACCTCAACATGTCTCTCACCAAGTACATAAATTTTGAATTCCTTGGAGGTCTCACTATAGAAAACAAAAGTTCCCCTCTTTCCAAAAGGTTCCATATTGGTTATATTTTTTTTGGAATGTGAATATATACATGACATCCAAAATTCCAAAGATGTGATATGTCTAGTTTCTCACCAGTGAACACCTCTTCAAGTGTTTTCTCATCAAGGACTGCATACGGACTTCTTTTATGAATGTACACTGTTGTACTATAGGATTCTTCCCACAAATAAGCAAAAAGATCTTGATTATGTAACATGGATTTTGTATGCTCACAAATAGTTATGTTCTTTCTCTCTGCAACCCCATTTTGTTGTGGATTGTCAGACCTTAGGGCACGAATATGCCTACTTGAATGATTTTCAACTAAGGCTTTAAACTATTGGAATTTACATAAGGTTTCACTTTTGGCTTTCATGAAGTAAATCCGTGCCTTACGGGAGAAATCATCAATGAATAAAACATATTAAAGGTTCCCGTTGAAGGAAGGGGTAGAAATGGGTCCACACACATATGAGCATACTAATTTAAGTATTCCTTTATATATAGTATGGATTCTATGAAATTTAATTTTTGCGTTCTTTCCTAAATCACAACCTCGACAAATAGAATCATGAATATAATCAAAACTAGGCATACCTTTCACCATTCGATGCAAACCAGGAAGTGCTCTGAAGTGGAGGTGTCTGATTAAACTATGCCAAAGCTCACATGGGATGATAGTATGATGTGTCATGTCCTAAATAATCTTTCCTGGAACCTTGTAAAGTGATCCTTATCTAACTCCAAATACAATAGTAGTATCAAGGTTCTGGTTCTTTGGCCACAAGTATGCTTGATTCTCCATGAATATCACACAAAAGCCTTTATCTCCAAGAACATAAAAAAAGAGTAGGTTGTTATTCAATCCATGGACATATATAATTTAATCCATATGTATTGTGTCTCCTAAACTTAGCTGGAAGGATGTGGATCCAACTCCTTGGATTGAGTATGTGCAATTGTCTCCCAATTCCACCATTCATGAAAATTGTTTCTCCTTTAGTTTGGAGAGTGTGCCATTGTATACTGACATGTTCTTGGAATAATTACTATTGATCATCTATGTATATTATCATGTGATGAAAGATCTAGAAAAAGCAGATACAAGATAATACTCCCTTCTAGTCTCTTTCTCTTTGGGTGCATCTTTGGAGGTTTCTTCTACAGCGGTGGAAGCATGAAATATTCCTTCTTTTCTTTTCCTTGCATGACAATCCTGTATGAAGTGCCCTACCTTTTTATAATAAAAACATACTAAAATTTTATTTGTTAAAACCTTTATGCATCTCTTTCTTCTTTGCACGAAAATACTTCTTGGGAGCAAAGGGTTTTCTCTCTTTCTTGGTTCTTGACTTAAGGGAAAGATTCTCATCCTTAATTATCACCATCTTGTTTTGGATGTGTCTTTCTTCTTGGATGTAGTCATTCCAAACTATTTCAAAATTAGGATTCTCTTCTCTTCCATTTACCACATCAAGAAAGGCATCCCATGAAGAGGGGATTTCATCGATGATGGTTTGTAGAATATCATCCTCATCCGTCTCCACATCGATGCTTTCAAGTTGATCCTTCACCTGAGATATATTTGTGAAGAAGGAATTTATGGTCTCAACTCTTTCCATATTCATGTTGCACAAATTTTTCTTCAAATCCCTCTTTTGAGTAGGGGCCTTCTTCTCATAAATATTTGTGAGTGTGTCGAAATGCTCCTTTTCAATATTCATTGGTGTGATCACCAACATGAGGTTGTCCTTCACATAGTCATATATGATCCTCTTTTCCTTTTCTTTATTATTATTGTAAATGGTTATTTCTACATTTGTAGTGGAATCGTCGATCACGTAGGTCAAAAAATAATCAAGATCATGCTCTTCAAGGATATTGATAACCCTCTCCTTCCATGTGTTGAATTTATATGTTCCTTCGAGTTGATATTTCATTCAAATGGATATTGAAGCCATTGCTTCAAGCTCTTGATCAATGCTTCAATATATACAAAGGCTTAGAGTGTTTGCACAAAACTAAGCTCTTGCACGCCCTTGATCGAATACCATGTCCATGTTTGATCAATAATGAAAGATTCTTGTATCGTAAAACTTTATTCCACAATTAAAGTGTATATAGATATCATAAACAATTCATACACACAATCATTCAATCCATAAGAAACATGATGTACCCTAGGAAAACCCTCCACAAATATGGAGGATAAAAAACCCAACAAACGATCTTTGAGTATGATAGATAATCAATAGAGAATGATTACAACACAATAGAAAATTGCTTGATAAGAGAGCACAAGAGAATAGAGATCATATGGAACACTATACTGATATTTCAAAGTGCATAGCACTTTAATAACAAGCCAAATTCATTCATACAAAGAAGATAGTGAATGGTTGCATTCTTTTGTGCATCGGTAACACTTCTAATATTGTGAACATTGTTTCACCTTCAACCTTGCGCCCTTACAAATTTGGTTCCAAGTTGTCACCACATAATCTTCTCCCACACTGAAGATATGCGCCCTCCATTAATTCACTGGTGTTAACTACCTCTAACTGAGTTGTTAACTGATTGAATTGAACTGCTGAACTCAACAGAATTGAATGTAACTAAACTGAACTGAATGTAACTAGTTCTTCTCCATCAGTGTCATATTCAACAACCACTTTGCATAAATTAAGGATTTTATTCCTTAATTAACTTAAACTTGTTTATCAAAACTAAGACTCAACTGATGTCTTATAAATTTGAGTTCACTTGGAGGCATACATGGGTAATTTGAATTCTCTCTCTATCTCTATGCCCATCTTTATTTAATTAATTCTTCATGTTCCATATGTGTTTAATTAATTAATTGTCTATATCATATCATACACATAATAATTGTTATGAACCTATCATCATATGTATTACCCCAGGTCATATAGCCATATGATAAAGTAAATCACTCTAGGGGTAGCTAATCCCTAAAGGAGACTTGTAGCACTTATTGACCATGACTAGTCATACATCACATAGTATATCCTCGATACTTAATACAACATGATACATGTGGACTTGATACAACAAAAGAACCTAAAAATAATACAACATAAGTTCCATACTTGATACAACACAAGTCTCTAACCTTAATACAACATAAGGTCATGATCTTAATACAAAATAATATCCCTAGTACAAGCATCTCTCCCAAATGGACTTGACACAATGCAAGGTCCTAGATTAATACACCATAATATCATTAACTTATTACAACATAAGTTCCATGGATAATATTTGAACCTAATACAACATATATTTCAGACTTTATACAACACAAGTCTCATGGGAATGACTCCTGAATTTGTACTCTCAACTTGGACACACTACACAACTCAAGCAATTTCGCTAGAGAGAGAAATAGGAGTCCATATGGAGGAGAGAAATAAATATATCTTATTCTTTGGGTTTTTTATTCAAGGAAACTCCATCATAAAATCAGCGTAAAAATAAGGGTAGATCAAATTGCCCTAGGAGGGTGCATATTTATGTGGCAACATAATCTAGGTTCGAAGATTTTCTTTTTTTCACCTGTCACTTTTGTCGGGAGAAACTAGAGAATCAAAATTTTCAAGTTTTTATCCACAGTCTTGGAGGAAGGACCTCATTTATCATCTTTCCTCATAGAGGAACATCTTTTCATCCAAACGCATCCTTAATTTCTCCAACTTGAAAAATTAGGGTTTCTTTGTCAAACCCCAGGTCAGGATGAAGCTCGTTCTAGGAAGAACCTTTTACTGGTAATTTCTACTTCTTATATTTCCATTTGAGTTTTTCATTCAATAAATATGACAAACATCACCAAGCTTGATGAAAATCTTGAAGGAGTAGAGAATTGCAAAGCATGCAAGTATAGAGTCATGATCATCCTCGAAGAACATGACCTAGTAAACTATGTCAAAGATGAAGTCCCAGAACCAGAAGGAAATGAAACAAAATATAAGCACGAGAAGGATATGGTCAAGGATAAGAGGATTATATTTGACTCCATCAAGGACCACTTGATTCCTCAAGTATCCTCAAAGAAGACTCCAAAAAAAATGTTTGATGCACTGACCAGTCTATTTGAAGGAAATAACATCAACATAAGAATGACCTTGATAATCAATTCAAGGGTGTGAATATCCAGAAGGCATAAACTATGCAGTCATACTTCACAAGAGTATATCAAATCAAATAACAATTGTAAGGTGTTGGAGACATGGTGGAATAAGAAGAAGTTGTAATGAAAATCTTGAATGGCCTATCAAGGGATTGGGAATCTTTCATTAGAGGAATATATTCTAGAAGAAAGATAACCAAGTTCAGTAAGCTATTGGAACAATGCATTCAAGAAGAAGGAAGGATAGAAAACAAAGAAGAAAAAATAAATGGTGATGAATATCAAGACTTGGTAGCTCATGCAAAGAAAAGATCAAACAAGAGAAAGGGTAGCGATAAATCTCCCAGAAGAAATCAAAAGTTTCAAATAAACTCAAGACCCAAGAGACATGTCTCATCCTTTGAATGTTCCAACTGTCACAAGATGGGTCACATATCAAGGAATTGTGCCCTCAAATAAGAAAAATTCAAGAAGAGAAACAAGAAGTTCCATTCCCATGCAGTTGAAGATGATGACCCAACTGAACAGAAGAACAATGAATATGAAGACTCTAGTGAAGAATATGTTTTGATATCATCTCTCAGTGGTTCAGTATTACATGGAAGTAACACTTAGCTCATAGGCATTGGTTCCTCTAGACATATGACATGTTACAAAGACTCCCTCTCATATCTTATCAGAAAGAATCACCTCAAAAAGTAAAACTTGGAGATGATTATCAATATCTCACCAAAGGAATGGGAGAATCCTCTTACAAGTTGGACTCAAAAAATTCCATGAATATGGAGGAAGTATTATATGTCCCAAGTTTGAAAAAGGATCTCCTTTCTATATCAGCTTTAGATAAGAAAGGTTTCAGAGTTTCTTTTGTAAATGGAGAATTCCTCATGTGGACAAAAGGAATGAAAATAGATGTTGAAACCGTGATTGTAGTAGAAGGAGGAGGACTCTACAAGTTGAAGGGACGCTCATATTTATCCCTAATATCAAGTACCATTATCCCATGTGAACTATGGCATAGGAGACTTGGTCATCTGAACTAAAAATCACTACCGATTGTGAACAAGGTAGTAACATGTTTACCAGAGATTCAGATCAACCATGAAGGAGTTTGTAAGGGATGTGATTAAGGGAAGAATACCAAGAACCCATTTCCAATCAGCAACAGTAAAGAAAAATGGATCTTGGACATTGTTCACTTAAACGTATGTAATCTGATTTCAGCTACTTCATTAAGCAGTTATGTTTATTATTTTTCCTTTATTGATGAATATTCGTGTAAGACTTGGATTTAATTCTTGATGATTAAAGATGAAGCATCTGAAAGGTTAGAAGAATTCAAGGATCTTGTAGAGAATTTATCCAAAACGAATATCAACACCTTGAGATCAGAAAATAGAGGATAATTCACTTCAAATGAATTCAACGATTTTTGCAAAGAAGCTAGGATTAAGAAGGATCTCACCACACCCTATAATCCTCAACAGAATGGAGTAGCAGAAACAAAGGATAGAACTATCATAGATGCAATAAAATCCATGATCCATGATAAGGACTTACCCATGTACTTATGGGTTGAAGTAGCTAGGACTGTAGTCTATTTGTATAACAGAATATCCCATAGTACTCTTGGGTACAAAACTCCAAAAGAAATGTTTACCGGAGAGAATCCTAAAGTCAACCACCTAAAAAAGATTCGATGTACTATACTTATACATGTTCCCAAGGAGAAAAGATATAAGTTGGACCCTTCCAAAAAGAAGGGAATATTTGTTGGCTACAACAATTAGTCAAAACATTAAAGAGTATTCATTCCAGGCTATCACCATATCGAGATCAATAGATATGTCATATATGATGAAGATGCATCTTTCAATAAGTCCAGGAAGAACCATGGAGATGAATACCAAGAAGAGGAACATGAATCCCATAGAGTTGCAAAAACATGTAGAGTTCCAACTTGAAATGTTGAAGAAGAATAGACACCAGAATACCATGACATGGCAGAACCCCAAAGGCATATGGAGATACCTCATGATATTATCTCACAAAAGAGAAGACCATCTTGGGGTCGTGATGTAATTCAAGATACAGAAAAATATGGTGCTCCAAAAGGAAGAAAGATACCAAGGACCTATTTTAGCTATGTGGATTTGATGTGTATTCTTGGTTATGCATAACCCACTTGTTTTGAAGAAGGAATAAAGAAGGAGTGGATGGATGCAATTATAAAGGAATACCAGCCCATTGTAAAGAATGATGTTTGGGATGTGGTACCAAGACCAAGAGAGAACTCGGTAGTCTCCTCATAGTGGATTTTCAAGACAAAATATTCAACAAATGGAAGTATTGAAAAATACAAGGAAATATTCGTAGCTCAAGGATTTTCACATAAAGAGGGAATTGATTATGAAGAGACCTTTGCACCAGTAGCAAGATATACCTCAATTAAAACTATCCTTGTCTTGGAATTCAAGATAAAATGGAAGAAACACCAAATGGATGTAAAGACAACCTTTCTAACTGGTGTGATAGAAGAAGAAGTCTACATTAAACAACCTCCATATTTTTAAACTCAAGACAGAAAATAACATGTATGCAGATTAAAGAAGGCATTATATGGGTTGAAGCAAGCACCCAGAACATGGTATGGAAGGATTGATGGTTCTCTAATTATCTTAGACTTTACCAAGAGTAAAGAAGACTCCAACCTTTACTATAAGGTTGTCGATGAGGGTATTATGATTCTAGTGTTGTATGTGGACAATTTTCTCTTGACAGGTGAAGAGAAGAATATCAGTGAATGTAAGAATAAGCTTTTCATTGAGTTCGATATGAAATACCTTTGCATGATGCATTATTTTATCAGTCTTGAAGTATGGTAGTTTCTAGACAATATATTTCTAAATCAAGGAAAATATGTTGTTGAGATCCTAAAGATATTTGGGATGTTGGATTGCAAGGAAATGAACACTCCGATGGTAACCAACTTGAAGCTCCTGAATGATGTTTCCTCAGATATAGTAGATGTTACATTATACCAACATATTACTGGGTCACTGATGTATCTACTAAACATGAGGCCATATATATGTTTTGTTATAAACACACTGAGTCAGTATATGGTGGATCCTCGACATGTTAACTTAGTTGAAGAAAAACATGTGATGAGGTACCTTAATGGTACATTGAATTGTGGCATTATATATGCAGTTGATGGTGAGATTAGACTACATGGTTATTCATATTCAAATCTTATGATAGGAAGAGTAATTCAAGATGTTGTTTTAGTTTCGGATCAGGCTTGATCTCATGGATTAGTAAGAAGCAAACTTGTGTTTCTCTCGGTATAGTAGAGGATAAATACATTACAACATGTTCATCCTGTAATGAAGTATTTTTGCTTCACAAGTTGTTGACATGATTGTTCAATAAAAATATGGATGCGAATAATATTTATTGCGATAATCAAAGTTGAATCAAGATATCAGAAAACCTGGTATTTCACAACAAGTCAAAACACATAGAGATAAAGTACCACTACATATGAGATATGGTGCAAAAGGGATATGCATAGCTCCTGTATGTTCCTACATAGGAACAAGTTGTTGATGTATTAACTAAGCCTCTATCTCATGTAAAATTTGAATACTTTTGAGACAAGCTTGGTGTAGTCTGAAAGGACTTCTCTTGAAAGAGGGAGTGATAATGATGTGGTTTCCTGTTGTAGTGATGTGGAAGCATCATCTAGGACTGGTTTATGGATAGGCTTGTTTGGTCCAAAAGGATTAATAATCTATACAAGGATTGTTTTATCCTAGGGAGATTGGTATGTCTAGCTAGGATTGTTTGGTCCAAAAATATTAGTAAGCAAGACAAGACCCGTTTGGTCCCCAGGTAGATCGGTATGTATGGATAGGATTGTTTAGTCTGAAAGCATTAGTAAGCTAGACAAGGCCTGTTGGATCTACCAGAGTGCCCAATGTGATGATAATTCAGATGATGATGATGTTGTCCTAGCATTCCATGTTGATGTTGATGATGATGTTGTCCCAACATTCTGTTGATGATGATGATGATGATGCTCTAGCATTTCTATGTTGTCGATGATGATGTTTATCCAACATTTATATCTTACTAATGATGATGTAGCTCCAGCATTTCTATGTTGATGATGATGATGATGATGTCTCAGTATTTTATGTTGATAATGATGATGTTGTTCCAACAACTCTATGTTGATGATGCATATGATGGTCCAACACTTATTTATTGATGATTTTGTTTTAGCACTAACATGCTAATGATGTTTTTGTTGTTTCAGTATTCATATATTGACGATGATGTTCCATGATGATGAGGATGATCCACAATGATGATGATGATGTCTCAAATTAATGATGATGATGTTTCGTGATGATGATGTTTCACGTTGTTGATGTTCTATGATGATGATGTTCCATAATAATGATTTTCCATAATGATGATGTTCCACGATGATGAAGTTACGTGATTATGATTATCCGTGATGATGATGTCTCATTATGATGTTCTACAATGATGATGATTCATGATGATGATGTTAAAGAATTATGATGTTATTGTTAAAAAACTTCCTATGACATATAGATCCACTAGTCAATTATATAGTTGTTTTTGTTGTTGATGATGCAGAATACCTTCCTTGTTAAGAGGGAGTGTTGAAAGTAATGTAACTACAGAAGATATTCTATTGTAATTTTATTATATTATTTGTATCCCTCCTTTCCATAGATGTTATTCCTCTGATTGGAGGCGTCCTTGATGTACTTGGTCATGTAAAAGTATTAAGGTTAAACCTCCATTGCAAGTTGGGTCATTAGCACCCTCAAAAGTATTATTAAAATTTTTTTTGTGTCTCCCAAGGCAAGTCGACCCTGGTTGAGAGGAAAATTCATCCTTGTTGGGTTATTTGTATTCTTGATTGATGTGTATAAATATATTAGGAACCCTCCTCATTTGAACACACTACACAACTCAGGAAAGTTCATAGAGAGAGAAAGAGGAGTCCATCCGGAAGAGAGAAAGCAATCTATCTTATTATTGGGGTCTTACACTGTACTTGGTTGGATTCAATATCGAGGAAGAGTTGATGGGTTTTATCCCCCATGAGGGTTTCATGGGATAAATTTGCGTGTCTTTTTTATGTTTTTCTTATCATTCTTTTAGTGATCCTTCTACCTTTGGCATAAAAATTTTAAAAATATAACACTCACTACATATTGTGCAAGCGTAGTTTGTCCTCAAATTGGAGCTCTTTCCTTGCTTAGGGGGATTTCCTCCTTTTGAGGGTTGGTTAACCTGGTTTTGATTTTTTTAGGGGGATTGGTTCCCCCCTTTCCCTTGTTGTTGTGGCTTCCTATTCTTCCCTTGATTCTATGGATTTAGGGGATTGGACATATTCAATTGCTGGAATTGTTGATTTTGTTGTTGCATAGATGGTTGAACAAAGTTGACTCGCATATGGGGTATGGGTATCATGTTGAGAGGACAAGGATATGGGTAGTAGGGGTGATATCCTAGGGGTAGGACATAAGTAGGTTGCACCACATATGATGTGGATGTTGATGTAGGCGATTCCATTGGCAGTTGAGGAACCTCTTGTACTTGGATTGTACTTGGATAAGTAGGGATGTGCGTTCTATACTGAGACTGACCAAATGAAGGATTTAATGTAGCAGAAGTGGGAGTTGACACAATAGGGACAAGTGTGTACTACACTGCCAATGTTGGTGGTGCAAGGTTTGTTTTTTGGGGAACTTTACTTTGGGAAGAAATGGTCCCAATAGGCCATTCATGGAATATGACATCCATACAATGGGAGGATATAAGGATCTATTTCAAGGGGAATATGGTCATATAGTGCATAAATACCCTGATTAGGCATATATAATATCAAAGTGTTGGGATTTAAGGATAGCTTCTTCCTCAGTTTATGGCATGGATGTAGCCACATCCTTTGTGATCACTGGTTGGAGTGATTTGAAGAACCAATCCAATAGGAAGGGATCTTGAATATCAATTTTTCATAATACACGTAGATGATGCCATTCATGGACATGGTCCATTGTATGTGTGGTGGTGTTTTGTCGAAATTCGAGATAATTTTGAGGCCAAGATAATTTATTATAGGAAACTAGAAATAGGATAGGAAGGACATGGAAATGGTCTCAAATGTGGTGTGAGAAGCTATTTACAAACTGATATACCATTTTAGGAGATGAAGGCAGACCAAATATCTTACTATGTTGTTAGAGGAACACCGTAGATGGAAATACATAATGTGGTTGGCAAGATCATCTCCCTGCTTTCCTTCAAACTTAGGGATATCTGAAGGTATTTTTTTCTGGCATATATGTCCAAGTAGTGTCATGCGCTATGGGATCATTGTCTAACATGGACAGGTCAAGGAGGCTCAAACTTGCCATGAATGGTAAGGTTGGATTAGGATTGGGGGGCACCATGTTATTATGAATGGTGTTTCCTCGATGGGGAGACCTTCGAATATGTGGTGGTTATATTTGTCTTCTGGGGGGAGATGACTACATAGTGGGACTTCCTCCCGATGGAGGAGAAGAAGGTGAGGTGTTCCCGCATGGACGAGTAAAAAATGGTGGGCCTCTTTCATGGGAAGAGGATGGGAAAGGGTTAACATTATATTTAAGGGGAGAGAGTGAATTAACTAAGGTGTATCCTCATCAATAAGACTCAATAAAAGTGGCCTGGGAACGGCTCCAACTTGGTCATCTCCCATGTGTGCCACAGGGAGATAATGGAGAAAAAACCCTCGAGAGTGTTTGAATTATTTTTCCATTAATATTTAGGTAATGAGTGTAATTGAATTGTATTATTATGCAGTGTAATGGAATGAAAAATACACACTGAAAAAAAAAGACAAATTTCACAGAAAATGGATAAGAATTGCTCAGTATAATTACGCTACAAACTTCATTAATTCCAACAGTATACAACAGTGTTACATAATGGAGAATTTGAATCATGTGGATATGATTCGAATCTACCAACTCAATCTGTCTGCATGGCTAACTAGAAGTGTCGAAATCACTATCGGATCTCACTAGTATAACTCTAGATGTCTAATTCGGTCTCTCAATCAGTTAAACCAATTAAACTGATGAGGTAGGTGAGAATAGGAACCTAACCCATGCAACCATGCAATATTGGTGCTAACTGAAATAGAGGACATCTAACTTAATGTAATTGGAGCATAACTTAGCTTAACTAGTTACCAACTACCAACAACTGAAGGAGGTTGGTGGTGGCACTCCCAGTGGCACCTAAATTGGAGGGATTGGTATCAAAGGCACATAAACTGATGCATGAACATGCATTCAGTTGTAGTTAACCTCTATATGTGTTGCCCACACTCTAGTGACTGGTACTGGTGGCACCAATAGCCCAAGTTGACCCAATGGTACTAGTGGACCCAACATTAATTAATGACTCATAAGTTAGGAAAATATAATCTAATAGACTAAGTATGGACAAGGAAGGATTATAAATCCTAACACCCCCCTTAATCCTAACTTGGACGAATGTGCACCCTAGAAACAAGGCCAAAAGTCACCCATTACAATCTAAAAGAATTAAAAGTTTCTTAATAAACCGAGGAAATAGGGGAAAACCTCGTGGGAACCCCCCCCCCCCCCCCCCCCTCAAAATAAGAAGGAATAGGAAATACAAGCTATTATTAGGAGAAAAATATTCCTCTTTGGGAAATAACTTGCAAAAAACTATGATGCAATTTGCAGCACTGTGAAGCAGTATGGTTCTTCTGTGCAGCAACATCCTGAAGCTATATATGTGAATCTCTCCAAACTAATGGCTATGTTTGGAGGAATTTACCTCTTTGGAAGAAGAAAAAAATGCTCAACTAAATAAAAAACATAGAGAGTTGCAAGATGAAAACTGGACCCATGTAGAGCAACTAAGATCAACTAATGAGAGAGAAAACGTGCTTGATAATTTGAACCATGTGAGGAAAAACCAATCAATGGATATATTGCAGCCTTGAACATCAAACCATGTGAGGTAAAATCAGCTCCAAGTGTTAGGAGCAAGTGTCCATGCGAATGCAGAATGTCTCCATCTTTACTAGTTCTGTGAGGAGATGAGCATGTGATCAAATAGAAAGGTAGAGAATCCCTGGGACTATGGAGATAAAATTCTTGAGTTCCATAATATGATATAGCTTTAAAAATAACTAATGATTCACAAAATATAATATCATCAAACTCATGAGAGAAAAATGACAATATTGAAAGAGACATGTGGTACTTGATTTTTCACACCAAAATTGATGAGAACAACTACAAGCATGAATGGAATCTCTTGAAACTTAAAAATTGAATCAAATAAGATCATATCAGATCCAAATAGGTTCATATCATATCCAAGAGTGTGCTTCACCGAGATGGTAGATGCACAATTTTCTCCTTCTTCAAAACTCTTAGTATTGGTACATTCAATCATGTAGCAATTTCTTGCAAGCTCAAGATAAATGAGAGTGAATGAATCACTCCTAAAATATGATATTTATTCCAAAAAAATAAAAAGTATTACCTATATACACACGGTCAACATCATTAGATATAGAGAAATCAAATTCCTCTTCATTTTCTGAAACAATCACTGGTAAACTATGCACATAATTTAAAATAGAAGAATCATTGGAGAATTGTTGCATAGAATGGAAGGAGAGTTTTTATTCAATAATAGAGATTCAAATGTCTTCTTATGGATCATCCATATGAGAATATGATTTATCATACATCTCATAAACTTTCGGAGCAGCAGGAGAAGGAGTCACTCCAAGGAGAATTTATTCAATTCGAATTGTCTATGTTGAAGATTTTGCTTCTTCTTCATCTTGAAAAAATTTCTTTGATGCAGGAGAAGGAAGATAGAGTACATTCTTGAACTCATCATGCTATATTTTAATTGAACCTCTCTCAACATATAGGATTTGGGATCCATCTCCCATATGAGTGCTAAGTCCTCCTGATAGAGTGAAAGTGGTGAAGGATTCCCTGGAGGCAACCATGTTGTTGAATGCTCCAGAATCTATCAAGTAAGACTTCGACAGAGTGAGGACTACCTTCAAGGCATGGAATGTCTCATATTCTTCAGTATGCTCTCCACCATCAGATAACTCTGCACCTTATGGAAGGGCAATATTGTTCTATCAAGGAGTGTTTTCAACTGGTCGAGGATCTTCTTCATGCATTGGCTTTCTGGACGAAAGCCTCTCATACACTATGAACATCTATTCTTTTCTTTTATGAAAACCAAGGCTCCATTAGAATATTTCTGATTCTCTTTTGGATTCGAATCAGGGGCTTTGGGATCCTCCCCCTTGTGCTTCCCTTTAGCTTGCACATTGGTATATTTTGAAATCATAAGAGCTTGATTCTTATAGGTTTTCAAGACTTCCATTTGAATCAACTTATCCTACTCCTATATTAAGGACCCAAAAAACATGTCTAGGGAAGGAATCTTCCAATTGGGATGTAATCTCTTCCAGAATGGCAGGTAGAGATGAAGACAAAGTAGTTAGAACCAAGTTTTTTGAGAACAGATACCACAAGCTTCTCATCCTTCCTCTCTATTCTACATTATCTACACTGAAGTGCTAGAGACTTGAATTTTGTGAAAAATTGTTGGATAGTTTCGAAACTGCTTGAATGCAATGCTATTAGGTCATTCTCCAAGATGTTCCCTCGAATCTCATCTTGTTTTCCAAACAAGAATTTGAGCTTCTCCCAAGATTATTTAGGAGTCTTCAATCCCTCAAGATGAAAGAGGAGATCCATAGAGATGTGAGTCCAAAGGAATCCAAATGCTTCATCCAACCGATTCAAGAACTTATTTTTCTCAGTAGGATGATGAGGTTCTATCTCTCTGCCCATAGTCATCCTATACAAGGAAAGATTGTGGAAGGAGACCTGCATATCTTCCCTATAATCAACATAGTTGAAGGGTGTAAGGATCTGGGGTACAAGAGCAGTCAAATCCATCAATTCTCCTTCCGAACAGTTAATTCTTCAATAAAGCTACCTAGTACCTATGAGGAACACTGCAAAAATTTAAAAAATTCGCAATAATGTCAGAATCAAGCCTTCCATATCGACATGTACACTATCTCATGGTTTGAAACACCTGCACATACTTCTATGGATGAATCCATAGTTAGTAATGCACATTTTGCAGGACTTATGTGGAAACCCAGTTGGTTCTAGTGTACAATGGAGATTGGATAGACTTGTTTCTTGCCTGAGCAGGATCTGATACCATGTTTGAATGATTATGAAATTGATCTTCAAGCAATGAGTGCAATTGAATTGTATTATTATGCAGTGTAATGGAATTAAAAATACACACTGAACAAGACAAATTTCATAGAAAATGGATAAGAATTGATTAGTATAATTACAGTATAAATTTCATTAATTCCCAGCAGTATACAACAGTGTTACATAATTGAGAATTCAAATCATGTGGATATGATTCGAATCTACTAACTCAATATGACTGCATGGCTAACCAAAAGTATCTAAATCACTATCGGATCTCACTAGTCTAACTCCAGATGTCTAATTCAATCTCTCAATCAGTTAAACCAGATAAACTGATGAGATAGGTGAGAATAGGTGCCTAACCCCATGCATCCATGCAAGAATGGCACTAACTGAACTGGAGGACATCTAACTAAATGTAACTAGAGCATAACTTAGCTTAACTAATTACCAACTACCAACAACTGAAGGAGGTTGGTGGTGGCACTCCCAGTGGCTCCTAAATTGTAGGGATTTGTCTCATAGGAACATAAAATGATGCATGAACATGCACTCATATGTAGTTAACCTCTATATGTATTCCCCAAACTCTATTGATTGGTACTGGTGACACCAATAACCCAAGTGGATCCAATCGTACTAGTGGACCCAATATTATATAATGACTCCTAAGTTAGGAAAATATAATCTAATAGACTAAGTATGGAAAAGGGAGGATTTTAAATCCTAATAGAGAGAGGGGATAGGCCTTGTAGTCTACAAGACTTCCTTAGGGGGGGTTTGTTCCCCTATGGTGGAAGTCTAGTTTTCAAGTGAGAGTGATGGGTGTTGAAATAAACATAATGTAGACAAATGCAAAATTATGCCAACCACAAAAGATGAAATATGGTCCAATATGTGAGTGATATGTGTAAATATAGTTTAGTGTAATGGTTTCCACATGTTATTAATTTTTAAATTACAAATCTAATGAGCTTGTATTTAGAAAATAATAACAAGTGTAAATTCCCTAAAAATACCTAGTTTCCTTCCTCTCAATTGTAACTAGGACTCCCAAAATCACAATTAATGGTGATAGTGGAATCCACACAACAATTGACTAGTGGAGGTAACAAAGAGTTAGTTCTACCAGTGATGGGTCCAATTTTCCAATCGAGAAGACTTTCCAACAGCGCCCAACAACAATAGCTGACTTTAGGAATCACTTGCACTCCCAAGAGTTCCTTAGCGGTATCCTAATTTTGGCCACTATAGTTACCTTGTGTCAAGATTGGATCGACTGTTAGGATTAGGTGGTATACTGTCATCATCCTAACAACAAGTTTAATTACTCATAGGTGAGAGTAGGGAAGCTATACCTCAAATTTTACCTCCTTGGTCACAGTACACGTATCTGATCTGGGATTGAGCACACTTGCTTGTAGTAGGATTTAAAGTACCCTAGAAGACAACAATGTTATGTTTCAAAAATATGCCTAATGAAACTAAGTTGTTGGGTATTTTTTGGATGACTGGCCCAATTAGCTTACCAAGCCAAAATATTGTTTTGTGACCTCCTGTGGAGGATTTTAGTTGGTTAGAATCTTTTAATGGTTGATTTTAAGGATTTTGTTGTGAATTAAATGAGTGTAAGGGAGGTATTTCACTCATTCCTTCCTTTCTGATTCACAAAAATCATGAAGAGCATACTCGGTTGGGTAGTCTTTAGATCCCTTAGTGTATGCTAGCGGGCATACACATGTGACGAAAGCAAATAATATTGTTGCAATTAAGTGAAGTGCTCAAAACAACATGATTTTAATTTAATCTCTAAACAAACTAATGATGCTTGCAAGAAATAAATGTCATGTGTGCATAGGAGGTATTTCACATTTCACTCCCTTTTCTGATTCATGGATATCGTGAAGAGAATACTTGGGAAGGAAAGGGGATTTATGTCCTTGATTGTGTGCGTATAGTGGATTCTACACTAATTTATACTAAGGTTGTTCAAATAAAAAACAATAATCATATAAAGTCTCAAATACTAATGACAATAATGAGGTCCTTGGGGAGCCTCAAAGTTGGTTACCTAAGTTAATTTTGGGGGGGATGACCCATTACTCCCTAATATTAGTCTATGTGGGATAATTTCTAGTAGAACAAGTAACCATTGTCAGGTAACTAGTTCCTAGTTAATTAGTGAGCAACTCTTAGTTAATTGTTAGGTAACTAGTTAATTAGTTCCTAGTTAATTAGCGAGCCCTTGTTTGCAAATTGTTGAACAAACAGGTAAAAACAAAATAAATGAAAAACAATGTGTAAATAAATTTTATATTTGATCTCTAGAGTGGTAGAAATAATCACTAGAGCGTTGTAGCACAAGGACAGTGAGGAAGGTCAAGCTAAATCGTGACCAAGAAACCCACGGGGAAAATTACTATTAAAATGGAATGGTAATGCATCTATCGAATATTTGAGCACATTGTATAACCCCAGAAATGAAAAGAGATACACTACTATGTAAACTAATTGACATGACCAGATGAAGGCCAATTTTCTAGAATGGAGGGGATGCTCCAGCTCGTCACCTGCAGGAGACAAGTTACCAAAAATTAACTATACTTCAAGAAACAACCTAAGCCAAGAAAAATGAACAAAAATAGAGTGGAATCGTTGTTAATACTATTGTGGGAAATAATGCATAGGAGTGCTTCCTACTTTGGGATGGGATTAAGCCTTGTAGGATGCAACAAGGCCTTAGTATCAAGCCCCTTGTTTGGGTGTGATGAGATTGGATGAATCCAAGTGAGCTTGCAAGAGATTTTTAGAAGTAAACAAATAAAAACAAATAGGAATAATAAAAATTGAATGAAATAACAAAGAGGGGGAGAGTATACAAACTTCAACAATCACTATGATCAAAACCACATGTATATTTCCCAATGGTCAAGATAATACAACACCTTGGATAGGTGAGCTCCAAATGGAGGAAAACAATCATCCTAAGGGAGGTCCTCCTTGTGAAGCAAATGCTTGAAATGTGGTTAATGAACCAATGTAAAATGGAAAGAACAATTCTCCCTTAAGGAAAGGAGGAAAGGAAGCTCTATATATAATTAGCAAATGGGGGGGAATTATGAGAAATATGAGAGCTCAAACACAATTCCTACAACATAACTTTACTTCCAAATATTCTTACAAATAACATACCCATGGTTTTATTTTATTGGCCAAGAGGTGGCCAAGAAATGACAAACTCACAATGTGAACCCATTGATTCATGGTTTGAGATCCCAAGTACACCAAGAGACCATTTAACGATCCTAAATGTGTGAGAGACCGAATTCGAGTTCAAATGGGTAAGTGTAGATTTCATGAGCCATCAATACACCACTGGTGGGTGAGATACTACCATTTGTGTCAATAGAGTGGGTATCAAAGGAAATTCCACACTAAAACATGAGCGTTGTTATGGAGGATCGCTCTGCAGCACTAGTAACCAGAGTTTAACCAGTGTTGTTTAGGTTTTCAATTGCTTTGAGATTATCTTTAGATAATTCTTCTCTTTATACCTTTTGAAGGTGTGTTCAGTTGTGTGCATGATGTATGTTGATGACACTTTATCATGTGAATCATGAAATTGTTGCAGGTGTACGAGTTTCTCATGATAAAAGTAGGGGATAGAAGAATATTATGAACTATTTTGATGTGTCCAATAAGACTTGTTTTTATCAGTATCATGATGCATTGAATTACATTGATAGTTTTCACAAATATGTGAAAGGGTGTCCAACAAAAATATCACAAAATCATTTAAAATGGGTATTTATTGCTACAACTATGAATTCTTCGATTATAACACTATTGAATCTAAGGAAGACTCTCATCGTAAGCCTTGGGATTTATTTTATTGAACCCCCTAAAAAAACAAACCATGGTATTGCTTACCATATTTATTTATCCTTTATTTTTCTAAATGAAAGAATGTAGTCCTCATCAAGTTAGTAACCAAATTGTTCCCTTGTTCTCTAGAAAAAAACAACGTATTTTCTTATTTTCTATATAGCCATGGTTTAAAAAATAAATAAACTATTCCATCTTACTAACTTGGTAAACTACTAACAATAGATAGTGATGCTCATATTTATTCATCTATAATACCTAAAGGAAATACATTGAAATGATATACCATGGTTAGCCTAGTACAAGAAAAGGAGCATATAATCTTGAATTCCTATAACTAGTTTTTATCATAGAATAACATACACAATGTTCCTAAATAAAGTTATTGACATCAATTGAGATGATTAGTAAGCATAACTACATCTCTATTTTCAACAAAATGTTTACATTTACAAAATCTATATCAAATATAAATATATGGGCTTCTCTCAATAGAAAGGTTCTACACTCTCCATTCCCAACAAAGACTCTACAACATTTATATGAAATCCTATGCCCTTTCTCGGTGGAAATATAATATATCTATTAGTAGGTTGTATCCTCTATCACTACTCCATAGATATTTTTGAATGATAACAAATAAATTATCCCTCTTATGGGGGTACTTATCCCATAAACAAAGAATATGCATCATCCTTAATCACAAATATATTTTACAAATTTGAAAGTTCTAACAAAGTTGCTTCATGGATATTCTTCAAAATGTTGAAGGTTCTCCACTGTGAGCTTGGTTGAGAGAATGCTTTAATTATGGTAAAGTGAGATCGTCCAAGTGACAAACTTTACACTTTAGTGTAGTGTGCCTACTATATAAACATTTTCGTGAATGTTCTAAGTTCAAATATTCTTTTGGTTCCACTAGTATGTATTTATATGTTGAGTGAATACCATGTGCATAATCAACTTGATATATGCATCATTGTTTGAATATTAAAGTCATCTTTGAATTTCAATCCTTTTTTAAGGGTGTAATAATTTTTTAGAAGTGGCATTTAAAGAAAGGATTTTTCTTTAGTGAGTGTTATGTGGTTCCATTTCTACGTGATTTCCTTTGGGTCACTTGACCCAATCTATATGTACTAATATAGTTTATGCCCTATCTCCTCCACTAATTGCATGTTTCTTTGTGCATTATGTATATGTTTTTTCCCATACTCATTGAGTTGATTACAAAAAACCTATGTTACTTATAGGTGTTGAAGTTGTGATATTAGTTTAAGAAATGGGTTCTTCATATTAGAAGCTTTATTTACTTAAAATTGATTTTTGTTCTAAATTTGCTTCATTTTAACTTAAGTTTCTCTCTTTACCATGTCAAATGAAAAACAAATTCAATCTCAAAATAACAGTAAGGCATTTTATGTCGCTACATCCAAGGCCTCATTTGACCATAATCATTGTATTTAGTGGATTGTTTATTCTACTTGGATGCATTGTATGGATAGAGAATGATGAGTCTTGGCGGATTTTCAACATTATCGTCATCATTGTCACTGGCATTGTCATTAACATCATCATCAACACCAATGCCATTATCATCATCGTCGTCGTCATGATGATGATGATTATGTTGATGATGATGATGGTGTTTCTTATGATGATGGTGATAATGATTTTCGACGATGATTACGAGGACTATGCTTATGATGATGATGATGTTCTTGATAATGATGTTGTGGATGATGATGACAATGTCTCTGATGATGAGGACGATGACAATGATGATCACGATGGTGATGATGGTGATGATGATGATAGCCATCAGCACCGATGTCATCAACTTCATCATCATTGACATAGTCATTAAATTTTTAATTAATTTTTTATCATTTTTTAAATTAAATAATATTTTAAATGCTAATTTTAAAATTATTTTTCAATACACACACACACACACATAGAGTAATGAGAGAGAGGATTTGAACCCGTGGCTGATTAGGGGAGACTAATAAGAGCACACCACAAGACATAGGAGTTGGATTATGGCTGCATAGATGAGAGGTAGGTTGATAAGATAAATAGTCAAAGGATCCAATCCCTTTGTAATTGGTGAGCATTGAGCCCTAAGTTTCCATGCTTCGACAATCTACCGATTGTTCCAAAAATTTCTAGCATGAGCACTTAGTCTATGACTGATGTAGGGATATATGTTTGTATTTCCCTCTAGATTGACCCTGGTTGAATATATTGTAGTTGAGATCACCCCACTCCATGGTGTAGGAGAGGAGGCCATCGTATCACCAACTAATGTTCTTCATATTTGGGTAGAGAGGATTCTAAGTTCCACAAATAGTTCATGTTCTCCAATTCTAATAAAATTCCACATTCTTATGGTTAAAAAATTTGATTTGGTTGATTATTTGTTTAGATTTTGACTTATGGCATATTAAAGTATCTGTAATAAGCACTGGAACTCAGTTGAAATAATAGATGATTATTTGAAATAAAATTAAGGGGTTTTTAAGTTTATTTGAAAATTTTGAAAAAATATAACTCTATTTGTTTTAAAAATCCAATAAGTGGAAGGTTATAGTGAATTTATTTTCATTATAACACATCATGGTTGCAAGTGCAAAAAAGTTGTTTATTCCCTACTCACAACTTGTTCATGGTGACAACTAATTAGCATGGAAAACAAAGGTGAAACTCATCTTGACTTTGAAGATATATGGGCAGTTATGGATGGAACAATTACTAAGAGTGCACCTAATGTTGATCAATAGCCATAGTTTGACAAGGCTAAAGCTAAGTTGATTATCATGTTTTGTGTGTTGATTGATGTCCAAACTTATATATGTGACCTCAATACTACCAAATATTCATTGGAGAAACTCATCATTATCTATGAGGTGAAGAATCAAAATCAAATTATGCATCTACAAAGTCAATTACATTGTTTGAAGTTGAAGACAATGGGAATAACGAAACTTTCCTCTAATAATTTTTTGAACTATGTGCCTCACTACAAACAATAGAAAAAATAGTGTAGGGTGATTATAATATTCTTTTACCACTTAAAATGTCATCAATTAGGGACCAAAATTTTCGTAGTTGGTCAACATGTTGTAACAAGAAGAGTCTATAAATGTCAGAGATGAAACGAAATAAGATAAAACAATTTAACTCCATCATAAAGGGAAGAAACTCATGTGACCTTCACATCATCCTTCTAAAAAATGCAATGCAATGTAAGAAAAAAGATATGTCTCGTTTGCATGAAAATAGGTCATGAACTCATAGGTTGTTGGTGTAATTCATTCACCAATAGTGCATTCAACAACAATAATCCAACACCACAAAAATCTTAACAAGGATTTAATAAGAAGGCTTAGTTAATAGGTTGTTCACAAGAAGGATATAATAAGAAGGCTTAACCAGTAGGGATATGACTGATATGTAAACAATAAAAAAACTCCCTCATTTCCATAAATGAACTATGATCAAATTTGTATGGTGAAAATATTATTCGAGTTGTTTGAAACCTTGAAAGTTAAAAATTCAAGTCAAAACTAGAGAGATCAAATGAAATTGCATCTATTTCACAATCAAGAATGAAGTTTTCAAGTGCTTTATTGCTGAATTTATAAAATAAATTTATTAATCAACATTATGTTGAGTTACTTGCACCACAAATTTAGCTTCAACCTTATTGATGGTATAAATTCAAATCATTTCTTGATTTTTGGTGTCAAAATTTCATATAAGTGATCTTACAACTTGTTCAAGAGAGTGCGCTATTAATTGGATTGTTACTTAGTGTTGATTGTTAAAATGACTAGAGAGGGCATTGATCCATGAAAATAAACATTCTTTAGATATATACAGAACTACACTTATATTTCTTACCAGACAAGATTCCTTTGATCATGGTAAGCCTATTTGTGTGTGAGGATATTGATCCTTTCCTTTAACCTTTAAAACTTGAATGTTTTAAATCTTATATAATGAAACTTATCAGTGTTATGACCAAGTCTTACTTCTTATTTCTATTTTTTTGGCAAGAAAGCACTATGTCGGAAGCTTACTTGAGGATGCAATCAAGAGGTTGCTTAGAACATTGTTCAATTTTCAACAAATATGCCTTATTTAATATCTGCCATCAAGTATGAAACCACAATGGAAATGTCCATCCCCTCAGAATCCTTCCTTAATACATATAAATATTTTTCCAAGCCCTTTTCATTCAGTTCATGATTGGTAAAATTGTTTAAGGCTTGGATCATTTACCAATTCAAAGCCATTGTCAAAAATTGACTTGTTAAATAAGAAGGAACCATGCCAAGACTAACTTGAAGCTACAAATCAAGTAGGAATTAATATTTCCCAAATCATTTTAATCCAAAACAAGCCTATGCTTACCATGTTATGCAACTTAATCTTACAACAATGAACATATTCATTTTTAACAACAGAATTGGTTGAAGTGTATGGACTCTTGATCAATTGAAATTTATTTAAACCTTTACAACAAGAGATGAATACTTTTAGATCTCAAACAGACAAAAGTGTGAATCTTAATAGTCATGCCTTTCCTTTTCTCACCCAATAAATATTTACATTGAAATAAATCTTGTATTGAAAACTAAGGCACATGAGGCCATTAATAATGGCTCAAAACACGAAATGTGACCACCCAATGATATCCCATAGTGATTCCATCACTTTATTTACCCTAAGACGTAGGTGACCACAACCAATTAATGCAACTAAGGTTTTCGGCATAGTAAAACCCAAAATAAATGACAAGTGGGTTTCCAACGAGAACCCACTAATTTCACATGTTAAGATAGCCATAACCTTATAATATGAAGAAATGTGATCTCCTTGAACATAACATCACCACACATGGACATTTCATATGGTTTTGACGTTAATGGCGGGCACAACGAAATAGATACTTGTCATATATATCTTTGGATAATGATGGTTGTCCTAAAGAGAGCAAACAAGAGGAAGCATCAAGCAATATATCAATATAAACTAGAGGTAGCAATGTTATAAGAAAAATTTAAAACATATGGATTTATTTTTTGCTGAAGGAGGGTAATTCTCTTATGACAACGAGTCCACCAAAGACAAAGAAGTTCCATTTATGTATAACCATTATTTGAAGGATTAGGAAGAAAACCTTTCTTGAAATAAACAAAGTTTTCAGTATTAATGGAAGAACATATCAAATTGATCCATCTACTTTGCATGATCTGGGGCTTTTTACAATGGATGATGTGAAGGTTTCGTATAATAACAATGAGGTTGAATTGATGGATTATGTGGGACCAACCTCTGATTATGCATATTAGGGTAGACTAAAAATATATCTAACCAGTATGCGCATATATGGATTTTATGCAAATTATAATAAAATGAAAGAAAACAATTAGGATAAAATATATTCGATATATATCGATGGAAATTCCAAATCTTGTGGAACTATTATTGGGTTTATAAATAGTACTCATCCTGGAAACGTAAACAAACTACCAGAATGTGTGTTTGTAGAGTGTGAGGAAAACAGAGTTGTGGTCACTACAATAAAGTCAATACCTATGGGGAAGGAGTTGTTGGTCAATTATAATTTGAACACGATCTAAGAATCATGTACGTATCTTTACACATTCATGTACATTATTCGCTAAATGGCGTGTATACTAGATGTTCATTAGTTTTCGTTACTGATGAGATTTTCTTTCACGTTCTAATAAAATGGAAATCGAAAGTTGTGCATAAATTATCAACCCAGGGCCACAAAGGCTTATGAGCTACCTGACAAGGTATATTTCAAACACTATAACTTGGAACGGTTTTAACACAGAAGAGTCCTATGGATTATAGAACTAGAAGTAAAATGTAACTGTTGGTGAACAAGCTTCTAAGAAGAGCACAACTTACAGAAAGAATCATGTAATCAAATCAAAAGCACTGACCATCAATTTTAACAAACCCTCTTCTATGTTGTATTGCTCTGTTGTGCTACAAAAATAAATTCATGCCTAAATCCAGTTAAACACATTGGGAATTTCACACGAAAGCGATTTAATAATAGCATCTACAGTATAGGAATTGGAAAGAGCTAATTTAATTCAACCTCCCGCTTCTATCATTATAAGATAGCAACATAATCCAAAAAACAATTCTAATGCAATCAGTCACCACAAAAGTAATCTTGATTCAATGTTCATACTCCACACATTCCCCTCTGTTCACTAATAATGATAATGATAATTATACTATCCAATTATGTCACTACTTAAACATTCACATTCAACTATGATTAGCACACCAGATCCAAATTTGAAACACTGTAAATCAATCATCAACTGCATAAGACATTAATTTTATCAATATCAACTATGTGCATAAAGAAAATAAATTCTAACTACAACAACACCTATCACAAAAGGACGCCCTGCCTTCAATGACAATAGCTGAACAAGCCACTCACTCACACGAAATTAATTAACACATATCAAATTAGGATAATATAGGATTTTTATATAAAAATGTCTGATCATAGCAGTGTTCAATAGACCTATGCAAAATGATGGCTAAACTATCTAGGCAGAAATTCCAAGTTCTTATGCATCAACGCTCATGAGAGAATTATGAAAGATCGTACAGTTACAACAAATTTCCAAATAAGGCTCATCTGTTGATTCTCAAAATATTTCATGAGCCACCCCAAGAGCTAATACCGTGGAGAGTGGAGATGACTCCAGGAATATGTCAAAGTAGGAAACACCCTCTTTGGATAACCCAACAAATCATGAATCATTTAAGACCCAAAGTGTTGAATTGGACACAAAATCTTCGATCTCGAGATTGATTACATCATCATGTATGCGCTGGGTAGATGACCAAAATGATGTAAAATAATGAGCAGGAGCATAATGTATAAACTTGATACCAATCTATTATAACGTAAGACTGAGATACGAGTTGTCGAGCTTCCATAATTCCTTCATTCTGCAACCTGAAAGTAAAATGATATTGAACCTAAAAACACCACTTCTTTAGTAGGAAATCATGGCATCATAACTCTATCCAAATCATCAGCAATTGACAAATAACAAGGAAAACAAGATCAATCCTTACCAAAGCCAAAACTTCACCAAATGTAATGAGCAGAGCAAATAATGATATAGGCCCTTAAATCAAAAAGCTCATAAACAAGGAAAAATATTAGAACAAAAAGGGTCATATACACAACCCTTCAGTTATATAATGTTTTTGTCATAATGTTGATGAGCTTTCACCCAAATTTGGATATATGGTTAACATATTTTCGTTTATGTTTTAGGTTGATCGGGGTAAAGGAATCTCCCATGGTCAGGTGAGATAATATTTGGTGATTTATATTTTTTTATTGCATTCTATATTGTTCAGTTTTATTCCAACATAGAGTTCATTGTTACATAATTTATTGTTCTTACATGATATGAGAATTTGTAAACTCCTACATCAATGCCTAATATTAATTAGTATTACGTTGAGATTCTAGTAGTTGATGACCCTCAAGAAGCTATTAGGAAAAAGGTTAAAAAGATATCCACCGAACTAGAAGAATTGATGGGTAGTGAAGCTCCACCGAAAAACGATAAAAGATGCCAATACTTGATGGCTTGCATTCAAAAGTACAACGTATGTTTTTAAAATCATATTTCAATTCTTCATTCAAAGAATACATCATATTTTTTAAAACAAATCCAAGATCCTGACCACATCCTGACTCGATGAATTCTATTTCCACGGGAATTCTTAAGAGAAGAAGAAGTTGGTGTAGGGAGTAGCAGACATGCATCTATGCTTTTACCCTCTTCTCATATTGCATATGGTTCGACTATAGCCTCTACTCATAGTATTGTTGGGTTTGGACCTAATTCTACACCTATTGTTGGTATATTCCACGACACTATACATGTATACAACCCCTAGTTCTAGTCCTAAATGCGCCTCAATCATCATGGGACGAGATGATCCCCAAGACAACATGCTTAGTCATCAAGTGCATTGGGAAACTATAGGTTTCTTTTCAAATGGACCATGATTTGGTTCCGGTAAAAGTTCCTAAACTCCATGGTAATTAATTATGTCCAATCCATTGCAAGGCTTAAATTTTATACAATGAATATTATTGTTAGATTCGTTGTATCTATATAGTCAAAATATTTGGTTGGAATGTAGGAAATAACGTGTTCTACGACGAGTTACAAGAAAAAGGAATTTTATTTATTTGCACCAATGATTAGAGCAAATTTTAAATATCAGAGCAATGACTTAAAGGATTTGATGAATCACATTACCATATTGTTTGGTCACGTGTTCAATTAAAATTTGATGCAAACCATGGTAGGGAAGTATTTGAAATCTGTATAGGATAAGTACTGCACTAATATCGTTCGATACCCTGGTTATGAACGTTTTGGATTAGTTCCAAAATGGGAGTTGGGTGTATTAATAGACGATTCTAAGGATAATAAGATGAGAAAAGAAGGAAATTTACCTCCAAGTGCAACAGAAGAACCAAGGTAGATAATGTTAAATGTACAACATTAAGAGTCATTCTTCAGACTTGTGAGTAATATCAAGTCAGACTTATGGGTAATATAAATTCATATATATACTCATATGATTGAGGTGGTGATGTTGTAAATTCTTGTGAGTAATATCAAAACTAAATATTTTTTGGGTAATATTAATTCAATGATTCTCATGCACTACAACAAATCCTGGAATTAGCTTCCCATTTTAGTGTATTTTTTTTACATTAAGTGGTCAAACTAGATGCTAAATGGGAGACGTCATGGATAAAACTTAAAGAGCCTCAAAAAGCGTCTATTTTTTCTTTCTAGATAGCATCCTTTATGACGTCCAAAATAGCGTCTAGTTTTTTCCTTCCAGAATAGCATCCAACTTTGCTTCCTAAACAACGCCAAGGTTTGCTTCATAAATAACGTCCTATTTTTCTTCCTAGCGAGTGTTCGCTTTTTCTTCGTAAATGGAATCCCCGTTAGTGCAATATTTGCATCCTTACTAGCACCATGTTAGCATCCAAAGTAGAATCCAATATTGCACCCATTTTTGCTATCAATTTAGAATCCCATTTTGCACCATGTTTTACTTCCAAATATGTGCCAATTTTCGCTTCCAAACTTGCACCAATTTTTGCTTCCTTTTTTGCATCGTGTTTTTCTACCAAAATGACGCCATATAATTCTTCTATTGTTGCACCATATTTTGCTTCCTATGTAGCGCCATTTTTTTCATCCAAAGTAACGTCTTATTTTGCTACCATATCAACGCCATGTTTGGCTTCATCATTAGCACCATGTGTTGCATCTTTTTTAATGCTAGTTGCGCGTCTTATTTTTCTACCATATCAATGCCATGTTTTGCTTCTTCATTAGCACCATGTGTTGCATCCTTTTTAATGCCTAGTTTCGCATCTCTCATTTTTTGGTCACTAATTTAGTCGTTTTTAGTAATTTTGTATATGAATTTTGGTCATTTTGTTGGTCACTTATCTCTCATTGTTTGATCACTTATCTCTTGTTTTTTGGTTAATAATTTAGTTTGTTTTAACCGATATTATAATATCATTGGAGGATGGAGGAATCGAACCACAAACCTCCTTCTTGTAAGGCATGCTCTCTTCCATTGAGCTAGCACCCTTTAAGAATTTGGGAACCTAACTTACAGAGTCCTCTATAATGGTAAAAATGATGAATACACAACTTTGAGTATCTAATGGTTGGAAAAGGATGATAGATTGTACAATTTCACAATATATGATCAAGTAGGTTATGAAATCTATAAACCTTTTCTAGTAATTTTAACAAAACTCAAGAAATTAGCTTAATGGGATTGCAAAAATCACTATTCCCTAGCAACCGTAAGTGTACCACTATATGAGACCTATCAACAACAATTATATTAGTGTGGATTTCAAGGATATAGTGGATAAGCATTATCATCCTAGAGCCATGTATAAGGGGAGAAATAAGGAGAATCAAAAGAGGATGATCAACCCAATAGTTGGTGCTTCACATGGATCCTATCCACCATGGGATTAGCGAAATTCCTTCTTCCATAAAGATAATGAGTATCCACAATGACAAATGGTTAGGATATATTGTGATGACAATTCATAATGTTTATTCGCTTCCCAAGGTGGTGTTGCAGTGCTTTCACTGGGATATCTACATGATCCTGAACATCATTATATATAATCATATTCATGGGGCCATAGAGTATAGGATGAGGTTGTCTTTTTATCTTTTAATTTGGAAAACCATGCATGATTTGAAACACTGGGAGAAGGAATAGAATCAGATATACTTAACAAACTACAATCATGACAGGGCATAGGACTCTACTCTATAGTCATTGTGCAGATGTTGGAAATGGATATAATTTCCTAAGGACTGTGAACAACATCCATTTAAATATGAATGCAAAACCTTCCATGTCAAAGGAATACTCGATGACATTGAGCTTACCGTCTCTAACATAAAGAAAAAAAGAAACCAGAAATGGAAGCTCTAGGGGGATACACATGAATGCGTACAAAACTGTCCCTTTCAAGAATATTCCTTTCACTGAGGCGATGAGACCTTGGGGGAGAGCGGTTTGGAGACGGTGTACAATAACGTTGAGCATAAGATTAAACTAGCTAAATTCATGACCTCTTCTCACACATTTAGGTGTGCCCTCTGGGCTAGGACTTCTTGCAGTAGTCTAAATTTAATTAGGATGGGGAAGTGTACTCTTATCAACAACAGGACTATGACTTGATCCTCTTAACAACCTTCTGCTTAGAGTCCTGCTTCGAATTTTCAAAGGAATTTGAGCTAGGTTTTGTCGTGAATTCCTACTCAAACTCCTTCATGGACTCTTGCTTAAATGTGTGCAAGCAATCACACTTGGGATCCTACTTAAAGCCATGCGACATGGGCTCTTTCTTACAAACCTGCGAGCAATCACACTTGGGATCCTGCTCAAACTCATTTGAGGACTTCTACTCAATACCCTTCTGGGACTTCTACTCAGTATTTTGCTTGCGATTCTCCTAGGACTCTCACTCTAGATCTTGCTCAAGCTCCTTCTAGGGATTCTTCTCAAGCTTCTTCTAGGGCTTCTGCTCGAACTCTTCCAAGGACTCATGTTGGGACTCCTTGGAGAGAAAATTACATTTATTAAATTAACAAGATCACAACAAAGTGCACAACATACAATTATACAACACCAAACTATATGAAATAATATATATACTGAATAATTCCAAGATAATATCATAAACAAAATTATAGACCTTAATAACACTTCCATGACATTCATAGATCATTTCAATAAAAGGGGAAAGGAAGACTGACCTAGAACTGTTAGGGGCATGACTCTAAGGAGATCGAGAATCTAGACTCCTGTGTGCCTTAACTTCAACAAAATCCATATCTTTGGTTTTTTCCTCATTGTCTTTCACTAATTTTCCTTCTTCGCCAATAACTTTAACCATAATTCATTTCTCTTCCTCAATTCCTTGCTTATCTAAAGTTTCATTCATTGGTAATGCAATTAGTTTTGTTGGAATGAAAAAAAATGTACTCAGATGATTTTCCATATAAGTCATGGTTAAATAAAATATTTTCAAAATCAATTAACATGAAAATATTTAGCACAATGATTTCAAATTTCATGATATGCAATTCAAAACCCTGCTAGGACCTGAAGTAAATTCTAAATTTGAGAGATAATAAAACCACCTTTACTACTGAAAATTTCAGCAAAAGCTAAACTAAAATTTAAGAGTCATGCAATTAAACCTTTCACAAATTGTCTACTATGATATAAAAGGGCCATTAATCCTGTAGTACAAGTATTGGAAGCCAAAAAAAAACTCTGTGGAACCATAGGAAAAGTGGCCTCACATAAGAAATAGTTGTCCAAGAGGTACCACCATTTTTAATGGTGCCCATTAAAATTTTAATTTTAATTTATGCAAATTTTACATCTAATACCTTCAAAAAAATTGGAGAATAGAACTTCGGTTAAAGTGTGACCATTGTATTTCAGCAAAACAACATTATCAAACCCAACATCATCATTTATATCAATTCCACAAAATGCTTGATGACAGGTGGCAACTAACATTCAATCAGTAATGAACTACCACTTACCAGAAATTTGAGGCTTCTCAACTGCACGAGAGTGTGTCTTTGATTTCACACTTTTCTTACCAACATCATTGTCACTATCACTTTCAGTATCGCTCTCACTTTCAGTCTCACTCTCACTATCACTTCCATTGCTATAGTCACTATCTGAGCTCCTGCAATTCAAAAAAAATCTTCAAACACTATTAGAAAAACGAATGATGTATATAAGATGTGAGACTGCATTTCATATCCCTAGATCAATGAATAAAGAATCCATACCACTTGGAATTTTTTCTTAATCTCTTCACTTTCTGACCATGTATTTTCCCTCTCTGCTTGTCCCTTCGTCGTTGTGTATGTCTATGCTTGTTTCTTCTTGATGATTTCTTCTTTCTTCTCACCCTATCATATTCACTTAAAGTGCTAGTATCATATGACGAGGAAGAGTTCGAGTCAGACTCACTATCACAATTTTCTGAATCTAAATCGTTGTCTAATGATGTATCTAAATAAATAAAAAATGAGGTCACCTCCTCTTTCGCCGGTCCTTACACATCTTCCTATGCTTTTTCTTTTTATGCATTTTTAGGCTATCATCGCTTGAAACTGCTTATTTTGTAGCCTTCTATTTCTTTCCTTTCTTTTTATCTGTAGATAAATCCAAATTTTCATATCTTAAAGGAATAAAAGAAAACCATTTCTACAAATTACATTCAATATATGTGAAAGAATTATAACATTTATGGTCAGTTAAATATTCAACAATGGCATACAATGATGCTTACAACTTCAAAGATAAAAGTACCTTCATCAACTGCAACTATAGTGTTATATTTTCCTGGCAATATTTCACCAAAATTAGAAATCTTAACTCAAACGATAGGTCTGCCTCGATCTGCAGTTGATAACCACTCAATTTTCTTCATTACATATATTCCCTCAACAACTCTTCCAAAGACGACATGCTTGTTGAAGATAATAAGAAAATGGAAATTAATGATATGAGAGTAAAACAAAAAATAGAGATGGGAGAGGCAAGATATACACATTAGCCAAACAAATGTTAGCCTCACCCCCTTAGTAGCATATAGACTAACTGAATTGGACTGAAGAGAACTGTTTACAAAAACTTATCAGAATTTAAAAGGTCAAATGGTAAAAACACACTGGTGTTTGGCACCCAAAGTAAATAACCCATTATTTCAAGGTAAAGGAATCTTATATTTCTAAAATACGAAATTGCCATATGGTGACACTCATGAGTCATAGATAAAGAGAAAATATGTCAATCATAACCAACATGTAAAGTTGCTCAGACAAACTCAGGTGAATACAAAAAATCATAAATGACATTCAAGATATGGAATCAAGTATATACCCATCAAGATGAGGTGTTGCTACAAAATTAATAAAGAACTAAGAACCATTGGTGTTCAGGACAACATTGTCCATTGATAGAATACCAGGTCCATCATGACGTAACAAAATATAGACACCGAATGAAATCATTCAAAATCACATTACTTTAGCATTGAATACTCTAAAAGATCTAGTAGACCTTACGCTTCACAAGAAAACGTAAACCAACTTCACACAAATAAAAAAACGAGAATAAAATTAGTCATCTAGCAACTATAGTGCTTCTTCAGTTTATAATGATGGGGCACTAACTTGCTATGTATTTTATCAATGTGGAACAAACACCTCAACGAAATATCTACAATTGAGGATTTAGTAAGCTTTCATTCAAGAAGGAATCAATAATACAACCATCAGCAAGGGACCTACAAAGCACACAACCACTTCTAAGCAATTGTCGTGCTTCTCCAGTACAGAATGATAAGGCATTAACCTACTATGTATTCAATTAATGTTGAAAAAACACCTCAACAAAATATCTGCAAGAGTGCAACTATGGTTTAGTAATATTTCATTTAAGAAGGCATCAATAATATAACCACAAGCAAGGGACCTACAAAGAACACAACCATTTATAAGAAATATCAATACCAGCACACAGCCATTTCTAAGCAATATCACTACCAGACTGAGGAAAAATGGTATCCTTGCAACACAGGGACTTGCACCCCAAATCCACATTCCAGAATGGAAAATAGTCCTGGATGATATCGGTTTTCATATACCTCATGGGTTCCACTTTGTACTCCTACCTACTCATGTAGCCATTTTCCAGTAAAGATGAGTTCGTCAAGTGAAGAGGCATCGATCTCCCGATCTCCGCCTGATATAATGCTATCTTTGGAGGAGTCATTTTTAAGAGAATACCAAGGTTGGTGCAATGGGAAAAGCTTCGAATATTACATATTCATGGGTGCTTTGAGCTTCCTAGTATGGAAGCATTGGTATCAGGGATCAAATTTGAAGGGCGGTGTCTTATTTCAGTTTGAAGGGTTCTGATATATTAAACCCTTCAACATTCAAGTGTAGAAATAAATCATTCTTTTCATTTGAAAATGTGATAATATATAAATATTTCAGTATATATAATGTAAATGAATTCCCACATTACCCTTATATAATGTAATGTAAATATATAATGTAATATTTCCCACATTACCCTTATTGAGTGATAGACATTTAATTAGCTACTTGAAGCTTTGGCTGGGGCTGACCCTCTTTCTAAGCTAACAAAACTCGACCCTTTGGCTGGGGAATCACCCCAGGGTTCTTTATGTTAAATGATTCATAATCTAATGGTTAATAGATATGTTGGATGTTCTACCTTATGAACATGAGTGTAGTGATGGTTTTATTTGTTAACCTATAGTCCTCCAATAGTCATAAACCACTGCAAATTCCTTTCCAAACTCAGTAATATAGGGAATCAATGTTACTTCAGGTCTAAAGAGATACATTACAAATGATAAATAATTCCATAAATACTAGGAAATAGTAGGCATTAATCATCTTGCATATGTAAGAGAAAACACTGCTAGTAGACAACATGTTTCACTTGTCTTAAGTTATAGGAATACAAATTTCAAGATCCAGTCTGGACAATTTCGGGGGAAATAAAAATGGCAATGGTCACTTTGAGTGCACATATGAATGGTTTGCATACCTATCAATAAATCAGACAAACTTAGTTTGAAGCATTGGTAAGTGATTAATAACCCTTTTTTTTCTCAAATACAGAACTTGTCAGATATTTGTAGGATAGACAACCCTCCTTGTTTTTTATATTTTCTTTTATGTGCTCACATTTTAGCATTAAAAACTACCCGACTCTGGTTGCAGAATTTGTTTATGAAACTCTGAAATGAACCAGATAGTCTACGCATTTTTTTTTACCAATTCAGGGATTAATAAAATATTTGGTTTCTTTGGAATATCAAATTGACATCACAGACATCACAATTGTATCTAAGTATTCCTTTCTATTAATAAAATGAGTAGAATTATTTCCTCTAAATAGAAAAAAAAAGTGTCACAACTGTATCTAAGTATTCTTTTCTATTAATAAAATGAGTAGAATTCTTTCCTCATATACCCAAGTTCATTCCTGCTCATGGCCCATATAACCCATTTAGCTAACAACATTGTCTTTAAACGAATTTCCCATCGATCGGTTGCCATATACCTCATGGGTTCCACTTTGTACTCCTACTCGTGTAGCCATTTTCTAGTAAAGATGAGTTCGTCAGGTGGAGAGGCATCGATATCCCTAGTATGGAAGCATTGGTAATATGGTATCTTTGGAGGATTTTTAATTATCTAGTTCTGTGAAGCTAAAGAGGATAAGGATGTTGGCGCATTGTACAAAGCTTAGGCGGTTAATTGTTTCTAGTTGCTATGCATTACAAGAGCTGCCACTTTTGGAAACATTGGTATGTTTGTAGGATATTTATGCAAAGGAATGTGTGAAGCTGAAGAACATACAATGGATGGAACAATGTGCAAATATTCTAATATTGCAATTCATTAATTGACCTTTACCTTGGCAATTTGATACACAAAGATATAAGTGTGATGTATGGATTGATTGCTAGTGCGAATCGAAGGTTGCTAAATAGAATCAGTAGCACATCATTAAGGAAATATTTGAAAATACGGATACATTTCCATCGTGATCACATAGTATTTATGTCTCCATGAGTACATTCTAAAAAAATCTATTCATTGATGGGTAGAAAGTTAGAGATGGAATGTGCTTAGTGTTGCTCAAAAGTCGATGTGAATAAATTCAAACTCATGTGAAAGAAAATCGAGGTCTCTTCCCAAAAAAAAAGATTCATGGCTCCCTCTTTCTATCCCACCATTTGTAGTGATACAGGTACTCATTTTTTTTGTTTCAAAGGACCCTACCATTTTGACAATTAAATCGACACAAACAGTGAACCCAAAATGCTAGGAAAAAGTACAAGAAATCAATTTTTTAGATTGAAAACTGTAAAAAAAAAATTACAAGGAAAATGTTATCTTTCACAGTGAGTTATAAATAGTTCCAAACAGCATGTAAAAAAAAAAAAAAATCTGATTTCCAATGCACAAGATCAAAAAGTCAACAACGCCATCATCTTTCAATGCATGGCAACCCTTTTAAAGCAAAGTATTTGCATCCTCCAAGGTTTTTAGGTGAGATTATGGGATCTTTCTCAGCAACCACAACTTATCCATTACTAGAAACACTTTCATTCGTGAGCAAGCCCTCAACCGAGGAAGCTAGCCCTCAACCAAGGAAGCTCGGGTAGCTAAGTCACTATCTCCTTTGGATTCATTAATTTTGTTGGCCCTGATTTTGGATTCTAGGAAGTGAGGGGTTCTAGTTTCATAGCACTAACTGTATTATTGTGAATGAGGGAGAGCAGATTCGCTTTCATTTTCTCCCTTAGTGGTAGTCGAACTCTCGACCCCTTTAGGCTCATCTGGAAGGGCAGTTTTCATAGAGTATACAGATGGTGAAGACATGGGTAAGTGATCTATTGTAGTGGAATTGAATTAGTGTGTGGGTAGTGAGGAAAATGGATCCATGGAGCCGAAGGTCTAAAACCCAGAGGAATAGAGGGAAATCTTGGGCTTGGGATATTTGTGGAGGGAAGGATAAGTTTCTAGCTAAGTATCACCCAAACAGCGGGAAGCTGCAATGCTACAAAGTATAGAAATATCTACCAAATGTAACAAGGTCTTGCAAATGAAAACATTGGTTATTGAGCAGATGAAAACATTTGTGGTAGGCCAATGTTTATATTCATTTTATGTAAAGTTCAGATAAATAGTAAAAGTTTATTTATGTCTTAACAGTTGTTTAAAGATTAGTATTTTATGGTTTTATTTTTTCATTTGTTAATATGATTAACTTATTTGAATGAGTTAATGTTTTAACTGGTCAGCTCTAACGAGAGTCTCGGTGAATAATAAATGTAAGATAAACTGTATCAACTGAAAGTCATTAAAAATTACACTAGAAATTATACTTCAAGGGTAAACAATTAATGCTTCAAATAAAAGTCATACTGAAAATGTAATATATTTATTTTGATGAAATATTGCATTTGCTAAGTAATTGGTTGAAATTTAGTTATAAATATTATAATTAATTTAATATAATTTTGAATGTAATTGTTATGTTTGATCTAATTAAGTTAAAGTATATATATTTTTTATAAACTTAGTTAGAAGTGAGTGGGTGGATTTTGATCCAGTGTCACCTAGCAAATTTGTGCAAGTACAGGTAGGGAGACATTGACACAAAGGATGATGTGACTAAAGATTGAAATGTAGAGGTAGAGTGGAAAAATAAACTAGTGATGAAGAAACCAAAGGATATCAAGATAAATATAGATGATAAGGAAAGAATGATGTCATTTGTTATGAAGGTTCACCATCAAGTTATGATAATTCCCCTAAGAATACTCACAATGATATCTATATCTATATATATATATATCCTTAAATTCCTATTAAAATCGCAAATTGTTTCAATAGTGTGTCAAGGGCATGCCTATAAAGCCTTGGATTAGGAAGATATTGGAGCCACGCATATGGTGTTGTCTCAACACCCATAATCCAATTAAAGACCTTCTTTTTTCTTTTTTCACTCGTCAAGGAATTGAGCATTATTTCAATCATTCTCATAAGTAATGGACATGAAGAAATGCTCTTGTTGTCCTTTTTACCTTAGTTCGAGAACCTCTCTATCAAATAAACTACCTAACTTTGTTACTCAAGGTGGATTGCATTTCTCAACATTCACATGCATTTTAACGTTTACTCAATCACGTTTTTG
>LPNX010799679.1:24872-64314 GCA_001517045.1 Pseudotsuga menziesii | reverse complement strand
TGTTGGTAAACAGAATTTGAAGGAGAACACCCATATTTTGGTGGTTAATATTGCTATGTAGAAAACTAAAATGATGGTGGCTTGCATTAGAGTACTCCTTTGTATCTTGTAGTAGCTTCTCATTCCATAAATTTTCAAGGTCTCCCATAGCAAACCGTCCAAGAAAATCCATTGGTCTATAAAAGGTTTGTCCCCTCTTTCAGTTGTTGGTTGAGTATGTATTAAGGGTGGAGATGCATTGTATCATATTCTTGGAAGGATTGATTACAAAAGTAGTAACATTGATCCCTAGTGGATCGAAAATACGCAAAATCGGAACTTCAAAATCCATAAAATCCCAAAAAATAAGCAAAATCATAGCTTCTTAATCCATAAATTTTCAATGGCCCACATTTTTGTTCTAAAATTTTGAATGAAGATGGCAGAAATTGGCACCCACATTTTTGTGAATTTAGTGGAATTGATTTTTTTTATTTTTTAACATAAAGAAATTTTAGTGATGAATTTTTATGACTATAACAATCACATAACAAGACGAATCTACATAGCTATTTGTCTAAACAATTACATCACGATTGTGTGAAAAGGTAAACTATTGTTTGATGAGGCCAAAGGTACACTGTTGTGGTTGGCTTTATTGTCTAGCTATTCAAATGAAGATTACATGGGATCATCCACTGGAAAGTTAAACACAGAGCTTCTTTGTGAACTTGAATAGGTAATTGACAAGAGTGCCATGTTGCAAAAAATTGTTTTAAACTACAAATATCAGTTATGTTGGTATTCTTCGATTTTATAAATACTACAATGTTACAATAAACTTCATGCTAGTTATAATGAAGATCTATTTCTTGTATGGGAGCATGAGAGTATGGGAAGTTGGGTCCTTACACAAAATGAGCTATATTTTTACTTGTAAGGAATGGATTCCTAAGTAGAGCAATTTTTTTGAAAATTTGGAGCCCTCACCAAAATTATAGTTAGCAAAGGGATCCCATGTCGAAGTTGTAGCCTAGTCATGAAGAGCTTATTTTTCCTCTGTTACATTAACAGTGGAGTGGGAAATCTAGTGTGAGATTAGTAGTGAAGGATTGGTAAAAATCTTGGGTGAGTGTTGGTAACTAGGTCTTCGTAAAATTTGCACCAAAATGGCTAGTGGCGAGGATTATTTCATTTTCCTTGTAAGTTAACTTACTATATTGGACATGTAGCAAAATTTTGAGGAATTTTTTGTGATCATATAGAGAAATATAGTGAATCATTTTCTCCCTTGTCACCACATATCCCAACATGATAGTGGTGTCCACAATTGATGACTATGGCCAAAGGAAAATCTCTCTTTGGTAATGAATTAAGATGTTAAGCTTTTGTGCAAGATAAGTTTTATTACAATTTCTGTGTATGTTTAGATTTAATGAATATTGTTATAATTTATATGATGTCAACTTTGCATCTAGACGGGTTAGAACAATTGAACTATGGTTATTTGTGTTTACTTGAACCACTAAAAATATATAAGAAGAACAATTCAACTATTGTAATTAGAATTTAGATGAACCACTAAAAATCTATAAGAAGATGTATTGTTAAATTAGTGTTTTAAGTTTATCTAGTGTCACTATAAGGTTTATTTATGGATGAAGTTAACACCTTGTTTAACAAGGAAGTTGGTAAGGTATGTATTAAACATTATTACCTAGCATGTGTAGATTGTTAAAAGAGTTCAAGGTTGATGGGTAATTGAACACGAGAAGAAAATAATTGTGTATGGTGTGCATTTTTCATTTATTTTGAGCTTACCTGAGGTTAGAGAACCCATGAGAGTTGTAGTGGGAAGGCATAATATGCATCATATTTCTATCACCTTAAGGGACGACTTTTTATGAGGGTTTCAAATGTTCCTTGAAATTTTTTTACGCTAATGACATCCTCATTTATAGAACAAAAAGGGATTGAAGTTGTTATGGCTTAAGATTTTTGGTATGTGAAACCTTAGTAGAATAAAAATCCCTTCAAACCACTTGATGTCATCAATCTTTATTATCATTGGTACTAAATCTTGGGATATGTTTTAGTTTGAAGGAATTGAGGGGCTTGGTTTTCATAGGGATAAGTTGAGTTGGGTTTGACAATGAACAAGCAATCTCATATCTCATGTATAGGAAGGATTTGGTACCTAAAATAAGTAGTGGGAATATCGATATAACTAATTAGTTATTTAAACATATCATATCCCACCTAGATAAAATTTACCATAAATTTGGCTCACTTTAGCTAAACATAACATTGGTTGCTTCGAGTGAGCCTTTGGGATTCCTCAAGGAATTGTGGTCCTATCTAAAATCCCAACAAACAAGCTAAGACAAATGCTACCCAATCTTATATCGAAGAGACAAATAATGCCCTTTACTAGTATGGGAAGTAGATATTTCAAAATAATGTTCTTGTATCTTAGTTTATCAATGAGCAAGATTACCTGAGATAAAGGTATGGGACAACATAAATTTAACAATAGACATAGGCACTTTTTCAGGATCTAAAAGGTTATCTAAATTACATCAAATGAAAAGAAAGTATGTGAAGTCTCTTTGGGGTATCCATATCTCGTAAGATTAAAAAAAAAAGGTGTAAAAATTCCATGTGAACCATCCATGATTTTCTTCTTGGACTATGTTCCATTCTTAGAGGTTAATGGCAGGCCACATGTAATGCAATGTACCAAATTTGGCAAGGTTAACATGTTGCGTAAATGGTGTAATTGAAATTGTGACATTTTATTTCAAAGGAATACTTTAGGCATAGGACACTCCTGCATCCCATGACCTGAGCATTTCCATAACGCACATCAAATATATTCGATAAATTTTATCAAATTCTATCGCCTGGCTTCGCAATAGGTATAATGCAAAATCATACTCAAATATATCATTTCAAGGGCATTTCACATAATAAACGAAATTTCTTTAAACTTTAATATATGTTTGACAAAACCTCAAAAGAATAGCCAAAAATTGAACCAGCTATTCTGAATATTTAACGAAAAATCCACCAATGCCATAAAACTTGAGCAACTAACTGCTTTTTCCCTTGAGAGATGTCTGATTATAAGGCCAAAGATGTAAAAAAAATTGGTCTTCTTCAAAGTAATAGTATGAGAATTATTGAAATGCTTGTTGCTTAATTCCATTTTAAACCAAGACCAAAATGTCCTTAAGTGTACAAATAAAGTTTTATTTCGTGTTAATATTGATATCCATTTCTTGTGCCTTGGATGTTCTTGGTAAAAAAGAGGGTATGGATGGGGGGGTGTCCAAAACCATCTTGTAAAGTGACATTTTGGTAGCACCATGACAGGTGGTATTGTACTACCTTTATGCAAGGGGGGTGTAGGGGGGGTAAGGGGGAACTACTAAACCCAATGGCCATATCAATCAATGTAAAACCCAATCGATAACAATATTTTTATGGTCAACACCTCACAACCTCTATTACTTGTTATTAACTCCAATATCTCAAGTCCCGCAGTATACATAATTATTATGACATGCATCATCATCGTGGGCATCGACGTTGTCATCATCATCATCAATGCCATATGGTGCATCAACATCATCTTGATCATCATCCTCATTATCATCATCATCGTCAACATCAAGTACATAATCAACAAAATCATCGTCATCATTATCATTATGGTCACGCATATGCCATTAGTGTTCTTAATCACTCGTCGACATTAGGATTCATGTCATGTAATTGTTAAGGTCATTTATATTCCGTTACAGTCATTTCAATGATAATAGGGTTGTTTAGATTTTGTTACAGACATTTATGTGCCATTAGAATCAATTAAGATCCAAAAGTGATACAACATGCATAATCATCGTTGACATCCACATCATCATCATCATCATACAATAAATCAATATCATTGTCATCGTCGTAGTCATGATCAATATATTTGTGATACTAATGAGCAAGGAACCATACTACCTCACAAGAATGGATGATATACTCTTATACTTATCAAATCATATCCATACACTCCATCATAATTATCATAATGCATCATCATCATGTTGTTGGGGACAATCATATGCCATTAGGATCTATCAAATGTTGTTGGGGACACTAAAATTCCATAAGAGCAATTTAGGTGGCATTAAGGTAATTTACCCGTCATTAGGATTAATCATGATCCAAAAGTTCCATGATTACGATCATTTAGGTGCCACTATGATAAATCAATATCCAAAAGTACTATCACATGGATCATGATCATTGACATTGACTTTGATATATCTGACGTTATGTCATACATTTCCCGAACACAATTCCTAGCTCTAAACCTAGTGCAATTCCTAGCGCACTTCCTTTTGAAATTTTTGGCATTATTCCAGATGCTATACCTAGATCTATACCTGGCACTATGTTGGATGTTTTCTAGGCTATGATTCCTAGATCTATACTTGGCTCTATGTTGGATGTTTTTCCTACCAAAATTCATGGTGCAATTCCTATCGCTAACCCTTGATTAATATATGGTGCTATGTTATTCAGGGCATTTTTTCGGAGGCTATTCTTGGCATTATATGGGATGCTTTTGTGGACACTAATTGGGACATTAATTGGGATTCTAATTGGGATGCTAATTGGGATGATAATTGTGATGTTAATTGGGATGATAATTGTGATGTTAATTGGGACGTTAATTGGGATGCTAATTAGTGTCCAAAATAGCACCAACTTTTAAAAAGGGACAATAATTGGGATGCTAATTAGGATGCTAATTGGGACACTAATTGGGATGCTAATTGGGACATTAATTGGGATGCTAATTAGCATCCAAAATAATGCCAACTTTTACAATGGGACGATAATTGGGATGCTAATTGGGATGTTAATTGGGACACTAATTGGGATGTTAATTGGGATGCTAATTAGTCTCCAAAATAGCACCAACTTTGAAAAACAGATGCTAATTGGGATGCTAATTGGGACGATATTTGGAACTCTAATTGGGATGCTAATTGGAGCACTAATTGGGATGCTAATTAGCGTCCAAAATAGTGCCAAATTTAAAAAGGGATGCAAAAAATGCCATTAAAAGCGCCATGTTGTGGAAAAGCGTCCACTTTGTCCAAAAAATGATGAAAAATACACTAAAAGTGATAGTAGACACTAAAAAGGAAGCTAAAAGAGACGCTAATCACAAGGTTTTGTTGTAGTGATGTGATCATCTAGAAAGTGGGTACTCTTTGAGGTGGGACTCCAGTTACAAAGGTGAAAGTATTTTCATGTTGAAGCATATATTTTACTAACCATGGTCACATATTACTATTAAGTATCCTTTAGAGATTATCTACCTCTAAAGTGAATTACTTTATCAATGACTATATGGTACAAGAGTAATATGATATGATCATAACATGTGACAATTCTTATGAGTGTAATATGATATGATAATTAATATTAACAGATATAGACCATGTAGTAAAGATAAAAAGATAAGCAATAAAAGAGATAAGGCATAGTGAATTCAAATTACCAATATAATGACTAAAGTGAACTCGAATTACTAATCTTTAGTTAAAGCTTCAGTATATGTAACAATGAATATATTAGTTAAATATTTTAAGCTTCAGTTAGAGTTACAATGTGTGCTTTAGTTAATTAAATAAGAACTCATAGTGATCTCTATAAGTAAATCAATCAACATTTAGTTAATAATAGTTAACTATGTGATTGCGTAAATATAGACTAGTTAACTAAAGTAATGTGCATTATTTAAACACTTTAGTTTTACTAAAAGATGTCACTTAAGTTAATCAAAAGATGGCACTTCACTTATATAAAGTGTATTGCATGACAACACTTGAGTTAAAGCACAATGACACTTAAGTTATGATGTTAATTAAGTGTGCATACATCTAATTAGATATTAAGTTCACTCTGGTATCATTTAATCATCAGTTAATGTTAAAGATGAAAGGCATGGTACATTAGTAATGCATGATGTTATTTTCTATGTAAGGAAATATTATTCCAAGTAGGCAATTCAAAGTTGTAATGCATGTATACTTGATTGGAACGCAACCATTCACTATAGTCTGCATGACTGGTGTTTTGACTTGTTATTAATGTCCTAGGCACATGGCAATTTTAGAAAAGTTGATCGTTATTCTCTATTGCTCTGTGTTCTCTCTTATCGAGCAATTTGCTATTGTCAAAACCATTCTCTGCAAATCTATCTGTTATACTCAAAAGAATTGTTGGGTTTTTTATCCTCTTTATTGAGAGGGTTTTTCCAGGTATATATTGTCCCGTGGATGATTTATTTGTGTGATCAACTGATTCAGTGATTCATATGTTCAGTAATTCATTGATAAAAATTTTAAAGTTCAAAGCTCTTCATAATTACTCAAAAATCAACATGGTATTAGAGCTCAGGTGGTGAAAAAGATGAGTTTGTGCAAGCAACCAGAAGCCTACGCAGATCCTGAGGAGTTGAACAAAGTATTTGAAGATCCATGGCATCAATATCTGTTCAATTAGAATACCATCTCGAGGGAACTTCCAGTTTCAACACTAGGGAGGCGAGGGTATTGAACACGTTGGAGGATACCTACGTATCCACGGCGATTGATGAGCCTTCATCAAATGCAGGGAGAATCTATAACAAGTCAATATGAACCAAGGAAGAAAATATTTCCCTCATGGAAAGAATGAATAAAGGGAGGAAACCATTTGCTCCAAAGAATTTATTTTATTCAAAGAACAAAGAGTTCAACAAATACTTTAACAAGTCAAACGAATACTTGGAAATTATTATAAAAATTTACAATTCTCATCACTCTTCTAGGAAACAAATTTTGTAGATCATTTCTGATCAAACCATGAGGAATCAACTAAATCCATTGAAAACCCACTTCCCAAATGGGATCATTCACCTCTTATGGAGTGCGTATTTCAAAAATTCATAATGGTTTGGGAGATATATTCAGGTCTTTGAAGATGTTTTTTTTAGAATTTATTGTTGTGGTCATTTTTCCAAACTAGACGAATTATTTGAACAACCATGGGATTTTTGGATTGGATATTATCCTTCTCTAATGAATTTTGTGTATAAGAAGAGTCTCATAGGATTAAGAAATCATTCGAGGAAGAAGATGATGACCATCGAAAGGAGTATTTAATTTAATGCAGAAGAGAACTTGCTCCAGTTTGCATGGGATCCAAATTCCCCATGTAGAGATTCGCTACCCATTACATGAGATCAAATTTGCAAGAAACAGTTGCAGAGACGAAAGAAAATCAAGACCGAGGGAATCTAGTAATATCTGCAAGGATGCAAAGATCAAGAGGGATCGCACAAAAATAATAAAAGATAACTATTTGTATTTCTTTTATAAATCATATCTAACAGGGTTTTGAATGTGTTTCATTACAGTTATATAGAGATCTAGATTCCTAGAGTTAGGAAGTATGTTATGAATAACATGTTGAGCATATAGAATGTGTTTTAATGGCATATAGTAAATCTCATGAAAGTACATGTTATGGTAAATTAAAGGAGAATATGGGGATGCATAAAATTACATAAGATTAGAATGGGGTTATGATGAAACATTGTTAATTTATGTCCATAACTGGAACTCTTGCCAGTACATTGAAATATTCATGTAAATGAATTTGATGGTTATGCAATTTCAAACCATTAGAATAATTTTGTCTTGTAGGGAAAAACCATATACCTTGACCTACAAGTAGAAAATGACATGTAAAGAGTCATCTCGATGACAAATTATGAAAGACAGTAGAATTCCCTAAAGCAGGAAGATTCTAGGAGAAAATTGGGAGGTTATTATGCTTTTATGGGAAGAAGTCCTAGAAACTGTTCTGGAAAGAGAAAATCTCCTGAAGATATCCTAGTTACATTCATGTATTTTTTAGACATAGAGGAGAATAATAATTCTTGATTATGATTCTCACATCCTGATTAGTGAGAGGGAGAAGCTAGATTTGCTAACTTCTTAAGAACTAGTAAAACCGATTGATGAGCCTCCTGTTAAAGAAAAGATTTGCATAGTGATAATTTTAGGAAGAAAACATAGTATAGTGTTCAAAAACCTTGGATAATTCTTGAGTTTAGAGGTATGATTGAAACCAAATTAGGAAAATACAAAGAAGAGATCCTGAAGAGATTTAAGACAATGGACCGTAAATCCATCACCACATACATGATGAAAAATATAAAGATTTCAAGGATCTCACGGTCAGTTAAGTAGATCCTAGATGTATCTCATTAGCACCAAAACTAGATATATGCTTTGCATTCAGTGCATAGACATGTAGAAAAAATCATGTGTTATGGTACCTACAAGGTACACGAGGATATGGACTCATATATGTCTCAAACTTTGAAATAAAAATTCAAAAGGATCCTAGTCAATTATATCCAAGACTTGGTATAGAAAGGAGCAGTACAAACTCCAGTACATATCCACATATGAGAATAATCGCCATCATACTTACTAAACCTATGTCCAAAAAAAATTTGAGTACTTTCTGGACAAGATTGTTATAGTACAAAAAGACCCCTCTAGTTCAAAAGGAAGTACTGATGTGTCTCCATAGGCAGTAGTAGATAAAATCCACACCTATTATTCATGTAGTGGTGCATAGATTCGTTATTTCATGCAATAGATAAGCCACTAAGTTGCACATAGCTATGATAGAGTCATGGTACATGACTTTGACAGCCAGGGGATGTAGTATCTCTTGTGGAAATAATCCACATGAGAAAAGAAATAGTCAAGTTCTCAAAGACTATCAAATACTCAAGAAGAGTTATAGTCAAGACTTTCGGGGAGTAGTCAAACCTCTTGGAGAGGTCAGATAGCCACATAGATGGCTAGTAGGGCACTATAATATAGAAAAATGAAACCACTTTGAAAGTGGTCAATCCCTAGAGAACTTCATTGAGAATGGAAAAGCTCACAAGGAACTTCTTGAGACCAAAGAATATTCTAAGAAATCAATGTTGAATATTGACATAGGTAATATTTTCTTTGTGTAAGAAAAATACTTTATGTGTTAGCTTGACATGATGCATTACAAATCCATTGTTTGTAGTTTAGGGAAACTAAATGTCAGATAAGGTTTCCTAATGTATTTATAATAGAATAGACCTATATACTATGAGTTAGATCATTTTTTACATTAGACATTGACATTAAGCATGTGCTTAGGTACCTTTGAGGCACTAATGCTTATGGACTTTGTTTTTCCTCTAGTGGTGAGGTAAAGTTACTAGGCCATGACAAATCCATTTAGGATGGAAATATTGTGGCTAGTACTTAAGAAGAAAAGTTTATTGCATCTAGTACTTTAGAAGAAAAGTTTATTATGATTAGTACTACAGTAGAAAAGTGTATTGCATATAGTACTACCTGTCGAGGAGCAATGTATATTGGGAAGCTACTTGTTGGGTTAAAAGTTGGAGTCTATAGCTTTCCAAAAACCCTTTATTTTGTGATAAAAACATTAAAACATTAAAATTAAGTTTCACTTCATGGGAAGACATGGTCCAGTAAGGTAAGAATCATGTACATTGCTACTAATGAGCAGATTGTAGATGTGTTAGAAAATACTCTGTTTGTAATGAAGTATGGGTACTTTCGAGACAAGCTTAATATAGTAGAGAATGTATGGTATGACAGAGAATGCCTAGTATAGCAGAGAATGTCTCCGTCATTTAGAGGGAGTGTTAAATGTATATCATAAGGAGTCATTCTCCAGACTTGTGAGTAATATCATGTCATACTTGTGGGCAATATCATGTACTATATATCCATATGATTGAGGTGGTGATATTGTAAAGTCTTGTGAGTAACATCAATACTGAAGACTTGTGGATAATATCAAGTCAGGATTGTGGGTAATACCAATTCAATGACTCTCACGCGGTCATCCAGAGTGGGTCCCCTTTGAGGTGGGCCTCTAGTTATAGAGGTGAAATGCTTTACATGTTGAAGCATATATGTTATGTGATGTATTACTAACCATGGTCATGGATTGCTATGAAGTCTTCTTTAGAGATTAGCTACATTTAGAGTGAATTACTTTAGCAATGACTATATGGTCCGAGAGTAATATGATATGATCACAACATGTGAAAATTCTTATGAGTATAGTATGATATGATAATTAATGTTAACAAATCTAGACCATGCAGTAAAGATAAAGAGAAAATGAATAGAGAATTCAAATGATCAATATAATGACTAAAGTGAACTTGAATTACTAAGCTTTAGTAGATGTAACAATGAATGTATCGGTTAAATATTGTAAGCTTCAATTAAAGTTACAATGTGTACTTCAATTAATTAAAGAACTCATAGTGATCTCCACAAATAAATCAATCAGCATGATTCAGTTAATAATAGTTATCTAAATAATTGAATAAAAATAGACTAGTTAACTAAAGTAATTTGTATTAATTAAACACTTTAGTTAAACTAAAACATGGCACTTAATTTAATCAAAAGACGACACTTAAGTTATAAAGTGTATTGCATGATGACATTTGAGTTAAAACACAATGAAACTTAAGTTAGCCTATTAACTAAGTGTGCACACATGCAGTTAGATATTAAGTTCACTCTGGTATCAGTTAATCATTAGTCAATGTCAAAGATGAAAGACATGGCACATTAGTAATGCATGATGATATTTTATATGCCAAGGAATTATTATTCCAACCAGGAAATTTGAAGTTGCAATACATGTATGGATGATTGACATGCAAACATTCTCTATAGTCTGCATGACTAGTGTTTTGGCTTGTTATTAATGTACTAGGAACATAAAAAGTTTAGCACAATTGATCATTATTCTCTATTTCTCTGTGTTCTCTCTTATCAGGCAATCTGCTACTGTGTAATCCATTCACTCCAAATCTATCTATTATACTCAAAAGAATCGTTGGGTTTTGTATCCTCTTTATTGAGAAGGTTTTCCCAGGGTATATATTGTATTGTGGATGATTTATTTGTGTGATCGATTGCTTCAGTGATTCATATGTTAACTAATTCATTGATAAAAGTTTTAAACTTCAAAGCTCTTCATAATTTCTTACAAATCAACAGATAAAGCATTGTACCAAACAATGAATTTATAATTTGTATATCGCATTTGGCAGTGATTTTTTAACCACGTAAACACCTTTGTTACAATCCATGTAGGATCAAGGACACCTCGAAGGCTACACAAGTCATACTAGAGAAGCATGGCTAACACAGGCTTGGCCCAGGGGGCTAAGTTAAAGTGAAGGGAAAATATGTAAGCATGGAATTGTCATTGTTGCATTTTCATTTGACTTACAAATGCTTTCCTTACCTAATGCATTATGCTATGGGATATGTAGTCAACAGAATTTGGCTTCATTCCCATATATGACAAGCTCAAATTTTCCTTTAAGGAAGGTTACGGTTCCCTTGCTGAGATGAAAAATCACAGTACTGTCAACGAGGAGGTATATAATCTCATTGCAATCTAATTGAATACTTAATTACAAAGTAGAAATTGACAATGTTCGATGAATCAATAAGTTCAACGGTTTATTTAAATTTATAAACAATGGATAATGTGATCATGGTGCGCTTACTGCATGCTAGAGCACCGATAACCAGTGCACTGGAAGCACTGTTGTGTTCGAATTTTTATGATACAATAAATTATTAATGTGTAAGAATTAGTGCTTCGCAAACAAGTGCACTTTAATCGGTGCTCTTATTTCATCTAAAAGAACCGCAATCTACTTCATTTTATAATTGATAGGGAATGTGCTGATGGTGCTCTTACAACATGTCAAAGCAGCAAAACCCGGTACGTTGACGTGAAATAGGAGCACCGTTTAGTTTTTTTTTAGTTCCTAGGAAATTTTTTAATTTCAGTAGTCGGTGTGTTTATACCATGTCAACGCACCATTTTATGTTCCTTGATGTGATCTAAAAGCACCGCAGTCATTTAATTTATGGTTGATGGGGAATGTGTTCATGACGTGCCTACCAAATATCAAAGCACCAAATACCGATGCGTTGATGTGCACTAGGAGAACCATTGGAGGTTCCTATGACAGTGCCTTTATTCCACGTTAACACGCCCCTGATGGTGCACTTACATGAACTAAAAGCACAATATAATTTTGTTTTTCAGTTTGTCTTGTTAATGTTTCCTGATGTGTTCGGTACACATAAGAGCACCACAATATTGTTGCGCTTAAGTGTATGAAACACACCACTTATTAGTTTATAACAATTTATGTTATGGTGGTCCGCTAAAAAAACATACCAAATTGGTTATGCGATGGGTTCGAGTCATCCATCTTAACCTGTTCGCGATGCGCCCTGTAACATTTTACAAAGTGAACTGAGGGCTAATGTGAGCCAAACACATAGAGCGCATTACGAAATTGTTTTGAATATTTTTTATAAAAATGGAAAAGTATGGCTTAATTTCAAAAATTAATTCACTAAAAAAATTATCAAGTAAGAATTAATTTACATGTTGAACCACTCGCCGGGAAGGCATCCTAGCTATGTATGGAGAATTTGATTTTTTCCCCACCATTTGGAAAAATTCAAACTCAAGTCAGCAGCCAATAAGAACAAGCAATGTGTCAGCGGGAGGTGGAATGAGCACAAGTTGTAGGGCGTCTAGGTGGGTGATGAATGACACCGGTGCAAATGGATCAGATGCATTGTAGAGGGGTAAAAATGAGTTTGACAACGTAGTAATTTATTTTATAAAACCTTGTTTTGGTGCACCCAAAAGTCATGAGCACCGATGCAGTTTATTTTAACCGCATCACCTTCACGTTTTAAAATCAGATTTAACGTTATTTTAATTTTTTTTATGAAATATGAGCCGGTGCATTTTATTATAGCACACACATCAGGGCATTTTTGTTTAGTTTATATTTGGTGCATAAGGACATAAGTTATTACATAACACACCGTGTTGTAGATTTTTAGATAGCATAAGTTTGTTTTAATAAAATATAGTATGGTGCATTAGTTTAAATGTAACGTATCAATGCATTAAGTTTTCAAAAATGCACCACAAAGGTTTTAGAAAATCGATGCGCATCTAGCAAAAATTACTTTTTTTAATTGATGTTTTTTCTGTGGTGCGACATGATTTTTGGAAGACCTGGTGCGTGTTGTTTATAAACACACCGGTGCATTTATAGTGATAAACGCATTAAAGAACATCTACTAAAACCTCTAGCCATGTGCCTCTGCTATAAGGAGATATTTGAGCTCTTTCGCATAAGGGCCTTTTCATTCTAGTGAAATGTAAGCAAGTATTAATAATTTCTTATAGTACTTATAAGTATATTACCTCACATACTATCCAAGTAACAAAAATACACGTAAAAACCATAATAATAAAAAACTAATCTATACCAAATTTATGCATGTTGTGAGCTTCCTCCATAGATGTACTATCCCAATCAAGGCATCAATGTCCATGCAACTACAGTAACTCTATCTGCAATATTTTGTTGTATATTAGCTTCCTCAATAGCCCTATCTTTTATTGAATTAGTGGAAACATTTAGATGTCCAACTATAGATTGTGAACGATGCACAAATCCTGGAATAATATTATAGTGCATTTCAAAATCACTTGCCAACTTGTCATATTTCGTACCTTGCTCATTCAACTCAGCTTCTAATTCCTCAACTTTGCCTCTTGTTTTTTCATATAAACACTAAGGTATCCAATAGCTTGTCACACCCCCTTCATGTCACACGCCTTCTAAGTGCCTATCAACCCCTCCATGTCACACCCCTCCCTGCTAGGTGCCCTATCAATCTTCAGGCTCAAATCTTTTTTATTTCTCCTATCAATCTTCAAGGCTCAAATCTTTTTTATTTCTCTATTCTCGTCACCTCCATTCTAGCACGAGCTAAAAGGATAAGCCATACTAGAAAACTGAAAAACAAACCTCAGTATAGCTATCTATCACATAGATCTCACCAAATCTGACACCTACCAAAATGATCTCACCTCTACAAGCGAGCACCAATAAATGCTTAGGGAACAATAAGCTAAGTTCGCGAGGGAACATGAGGTAGGAGGGAGATTTATTTCTCCTTCGTGCACGTTGAAAGATAGGAGTTTTAAAATAAAATTTATTATCTCATTATAACACAATAATTGTATATTTAAAGTCAATTATGTTTCAATCTAATAATAATAATAATTGTAAAATGGAGTGTTATTTTTTCCACTTAATCTATTTAAATAATCAATTTTGCAATCTATAAATGTGTTTTACTTTTTCCTAGTTGTGACGTGCACTTATCAAATCTACTAATAATCTAAAAGTAATAATAAACTATTTGTTAGTTGTGACGTGTACTTATAAATCTACTAACAATCTAAAAATATAACAACATTATGGTCAAGTTAACGAAGCCGGTAAACTATTTTTGACAACTTGTAAATTTGAAAATATCAAAGTCTTTTCATAATTCTATAAATACAAATCTAAGATAAACACACTTAACTAAAAAATTATAAGTTTGAAAAACACCTCTCATCTAATATTTTGAAACTCCAAGAACAACGCCATACTCCTTTTCAACGCTATATTCATTTTCAAGGAGTGACATTTTGAAAACAAAACTTTCCAGCCCTACATATGAAAACAAAACTTTTCATTCATATTTAGTATGAGGATATTTGTATATTATGGATGTATATATGTTTTTAAGTAATTGTATTGAGAGTAAGGAGGTACTATATAGTTTAGAATGGAGAAGATGTTGTCAGATAAGATTATGTAACATGACATATTTTAATACTAAAAAAAAATTAATATTAAAAAAAAATGAACTTGTCAACTTAAAAAAATTACATATATATTATGTTAATTTAATCAACATGATTATTCATGAGATGTAAATTTTTTTCATGTGTAAAATGATTAAGATAAAAGAAAATTTACACTTCAAAAAATCGGATCCCTCTTTGTGCTTGATAGAAGGCTTAAGATCTGGGGAGGCATGTGTGGGAGGGCTAGTTTTAGACTTTGGCGAAAAACTAGTAACTTCCTTTGCTTGGGGCTTGAGAAAAAGAACAAATAATCAAGTTGAATGGGTGACTCTCATGGTCGGTTTCTAGCCTATGCAAGATTTTGGTATTCATGATTTCTAGGTTTTTGGTGGCTCCTGTATTGTAATACATGCCATGCATAACATTCAATCAAGATGTATTGAAGAGTCAGGGAAAATCTAGAAGAGAATTCTCTCCTTTGCTAAGGAGATGGACAAAGTTCAGTTTTATTATGTTAGAAGGCATAACAATCTCCTAGCGGACCAACAAGCAAACATAGGAGTTACCCTTGGCTAAGGGTGGTTTAAGATTAACAACAATCCACCAACCGTTAAATGGGAAAGTAGTTTTTAGAATTAGGCATTTTTGCCTTTGCGATCTAGCTAGAGGTAGCATTAATGGCGCATGTACAAAAAATCAGGCAATGGGACTGGCAGCACATTTCGGTGGTGGAATTAATTTTATTCAGGAGAAATGGTCTGTGGAGGACGCCGTCAAGGATATCATTTATTAGCATCCATCTAGAGGCTTCCTCATGCATATTTACTCTTTCTCCTTTTGGCAAGTTTCTTTGCGTTCTTTGTCTAGACTTTGGAATGGTGGAACCTTCGTTTGGTTTGAAATCTTCTAAGTTTAACAGTAAGCATGTTGTGGGTGGTGGCTCTTCTGAGAGCGAACTGAAACCTTTCTCTGCTTGTCGTAACCCCCATGTGAAGAATATCATAGCAATGGATAAGCTCTCCATCAAGCCTCACTTGGAGGAAGCGGATAAAATTAAGGACATTTTTCACTAGGTTATGGAGATGAAAAATGTTATGGTCGATTACAATAATGCTTCGTTGTGTGTATCAGGTCTCTAATGATTTTGGAAGAGAATAGATGAGTCTCTTTGGATATTACATGCACAGGAGCTCGACTAGACGAATTGGACAGAGGACACCATGTACAAGTTGACGAGGTTGAGGAAATACGTCATAGGCTACCGAAAGCGGAATGGGTCACGAGTGGAAGGCTGATAGAGTAGAGGAATGCCATTCTCGACCTTAGGAGGGTTCATCAAGAGCAAAGGATGTTGGAAAATAAGTGGAACAAGGCTCATTATGTGCATTTGAAGGAAATATTGGAAGTGATGCAAGCTTAAATTAGTTTGGTGGGGAAAGAAGAAACTGGACCTTCTTGTGAACAAACTGAGGTGTCTCCATTGGATGAAGTTTCCATGGTTCAGCTTGTTGAGGAAGGGACTCTAGTGCAGATATTATTTTCTCTATTCCAGTCTAGTTGCATATGTTTTTTTGTTGTCTGTTATGCAGCCAATATATGTTAGGATTTATATTGTAAAAGTGGATAGTCTGTTTTTTGAAAAACTTTGTACTACTCTATTCAACTTTGAACAATTTTCAGACGAGAGTCTGAATGTTTTGATAGTCAAATTTTGATTAATGCCAGTTTTTTGGACCCTAGGGGTGTTTGTAATCTCCTTCCTTTTATATAATATAATTTTTCTCGATTTTGTTCAAAAAAGATAGATCCAAGTTTAAGATGAATCTATGTTGATTTTATATACGCTAACATTCCTATAATTAAATAAATATGGATTAATATATTAAAGTAATAATATTTTTTTAAATTAAAATTTATTTATTTAAAAATTTAAAAATTTGAATTAATTTAAAGTTTAATATATTTTAGTATTTAAAATAATATAAAAAATTTAAACCAAGTTCTAACCCATTTAAAATTCTGATAATAATTAAATTAATTTTTACTTAATTGAAATTTTGAAAATTAAAGTTCTATTTAATTTAGAAGTTTGTTAAAGAGAAATGGAAGAGTATTACCATTTCATAATAAATCAAAGTCCCATTTAAAGATCGTATTTATGTATATCATAAATGTATACTTATATATATAAGTATATATCTATATATAAGTAATTAAAAATAAATATTCTGAATACCCTCTCAGCTTATGTGACCACCATTATATCCCTAAGCTTATCTTTAGTGCTGATTCACCATATAGTCAATAAATACGAAGGTTGAAAGACTCACCTAGACGAAACATCAATCCAATTCCAATTAAGACGAGATAAGATGTGACATGCGTGTATCATTCGTGTGGGGCTCAGAATTTTGCCATACCCACAGTTTCTACAAAAGCTACAAATCTTTTGATGAAAGTGAGCGAAGAAATCATGGAAGTGCAGGTCCTCTGGTCGTTCACGAAATTGGCAAGGAGAATCTTGGTCCCAATTAGATTTTGTAGTCTTTTGAATAGAGAACCCATCATTTGGTAGGCTTTGGGACGTTTTGGTCTCTGTTAAGTCACAAGATTTATATATTTGGCTAGCGGGTTGTTGGATATACTCTTAAGAGATTGTTATTTCCATGGTTTAAAAAAAACAATCCATATAGTTTCTATTCCAACAACCATTACAATTTTTTAAAGATTATTTTAAATGTTTAAATAATAAAATGAAAATGAAATCATATTCTATATGCAATATGTATATCTATCCTAGATTGTTATATAAAACTAATGGCAAAGAGATTTAAAAACAAAATCAACTACACTTCGACAATTATTATCAACAAACAATTACTGGGTAAATAATGCAGAAATACAAATAACAAGTTATTAATTAAAATTGTTTGTAATTGAACAAGTGGCTACAGTTCCATGTTCATGTGTTATAGTCAAACAACTAAGAGATAAACAAAAATAAGAGTGCATCATAAATTAGAGACTAATCTACACAGTAAGGAGGAGTCTCATAACAATTCTAATAATAGCAATGAATATAAAAAATTCCATGTGCATTATAGCATTAGAATCATATAGTCTCTCCCTCAACAATGGCTTCTCCTTATTAATTCTCTAAATAAATTTTCAAAATTGTACAATAAAAAGCCATTTCTCTTGATGCAAAGTTATATTTATAGATTTTCTAAAAGTAGATGCTTCTTGAATGTGTCTCCTGGATTTTGGTTTCCCTATAACTTCAATAAAACTTATATTCACCCTTCATATTTATTTTAAAAATATGCAATCCATCTTCATATGCTAATAATAATCCAATTTCCAAGAAGGTCTAAAGACAAGCGTACCCATGGAAGCCTTCTGTTGATGAATATAAATCTAGCCTCTCTCAATTGCAGTCAAGGGCTCATGATGTAAATTTGGAATTCCTCTGGACGTAATTGCCTTGTTGCGCTGAACCTTGGGTTTTGCAGTTTTCCTGGCTAGCGAGGTATGCTTTGAGTCAAATATTGATGTGTTTGTAGTGGTCCAAACCTTCCAACACACACATTTTGGCGGGGCAACACAAATCTAAGATAACATAGGCTTGCTTGAGAGAGTTCCTTGGTAGGTGATTTTTCAATTCAAGAAGAATCCACTCGTTATTTGGGAGGGTGATTGTTTGATTGAGATGCTTTACAATGTGATCCTAAACTTCCTTAGTGAATTTACAATTTAAGAAAAGCTGCTTCGTTGTTTCTTCATCATCTTTGTAGAGAATACATCGATATGCTCTACAAATTTTCCTTTTCTTGAGGTTTTTGGATGTGAGAATTTTTTTGTGGACAAGAACCCAACAAAACACACTTACTTTGGGTAGTCCACCTTGTTTCCATATCTTTTCCCATATTCTGGAGAATGGTGGGTGTGGTTGTTCGAGATGTAAATTTTCATATCTTTCCCTAAAAGAGTACTTTCTATATTTGGCCCATTCCTTCTATCTTTACTGCTCAAATTGAATTGAGTTTCCCCATGCAATGATTACAAAATAAGCTCAAATTCCTTAACCAATGGCTTTGGCACATCCATGGTATTCCATTTCAACCACTTACCTTCAATGTCTCATTCTGATAGGTCAAATAAGCTATTGATTCCTTGTCATTGAAGCCACTCCATTATATTGAAGAATCCTACCCTATTTATAAGAGGAACCCTTCTCATTATGTAATCTTTCCATTCGCTAATTTTCTTTCCATTTCCAAGAATTAAATACAATCCTCCATAGATTATTTTTCTAGCTAATTTGCGTAATTTCCAAATTTCAAATACCTCCCTTTCCCATTCACAATTATCTAGTCTTGATTTTGTGAAGTATTTTGTGCAAATAATTTCCTTCCACCAGGTTTTTTCCCTAAAACCAAATGCCATAGTGGTTTGGCTCCCATTTCCAAGTTTATTAACTTAGGATCTTGAATTCCAATGCCTCCATTGCTTTTCAGTCCTTTAACAGTCTCCCATTTGACAAAGTGAAACATTTTTTTATTTGATTTCCCTCCTTGCCAAAAAAAATTATGATGCTTTTGTTAATATTTTTGTTACACCTACAAGAGTAGGAAGAGAAGAACATTGAATTGTAGGGAAAGAGAATAAGACAATCCTGATGAGGGTAATTTTTCCAGTAGGATTTAGACAATGCATCCCCAAATTCTAATTTTTTTCTTTTATTTTTTGTGTGATTTTTCCCATTCTAAGGAATGAATTTGCTTGTACAAAATGGGGATGCCCATATATTTAAAGGAGGACCAGTTGCCAACTCCCGTGAATCCAAAGACATGGGAAATATTTTGAAGGAGTATGGGGGATACATTCCATTCAAAGATTTTTCTCTTTTCTTTATTGATTTTACCACTAGATGCCTCGATAAAGAAATCCAGGGAGCGATTAAATATTATGGTGTTGATCACTCAGGCTCCTCCAAGGAACATTGTATCATCTACAAACTACACATGATTAACTGCTTTTGCTCCCCTAGTGATGGTTATTCCATGTAAATTCCCTTCCTCTCACTCCTTCACAATACTTCTGCCTAGAGTTTATGCTATCAGGATATAGAGAAATGGAGAGAGGACATCATTACCAAAGTCCACGAGACACTTGAAAGAAGTCTCAAGGTATACTGTTGAATAGAGGGGTGATCCAATGTCATGTAATTCAAGATTTGATCCATTTGATGAAGAGAGAGGAAAATCCAAAATGCTCCAATATCTCAAAGACAAAGTTATGTCTAACATAGTCAAATGCATTTGTCATTTCAAGCTTAATTTCCATTCCCACTTCTTTTCTTGAGGCATTGGAGTGTATTTATTCTTGCACAAGAATAATATTCACAACTATATGCCTTTTAGAGATGGAGTCCCCCCTCCCTTCAAAAATGATCATGGGAAGCAACATTTTCACATGATTTGTCAAAAAAATTATGAGAGTAAATTTAAGATGAGTTACGAAGTGAGAGTGAGCTAAACCTTACAAAGGAGGTTGGCTTATAATATTTAGGAATTAAGGCCAGGACGGAGGATTTTGTGTCCCATCATATCTTGCCTCTCCCTTTCCTCTAATTCAACATCCTCTAGAGATCCATTTTTATTGTAGACGAAAATGCTCGAAAAAAATGGATGGTGAATCCATCCAGGCTTGGTGCTTTGTCTAGGCTTATCCCCCGTATGGATTCTATCACTTCATCTTCACTAATGGGATTATTGAGCATCTGGTTTTCCTCTCTTGATATCAATCATGGGTGTTATCTATCATCTCCTCCTTTTCTCTACCAATTACTCTACCTTGTTCAGTGTAGGGGTCCTCTTAGTGTTGATGGGTCTCTTGACAAATTGTGGTAATTCCCATGACCTTTGTCCCATCTGAATCTTGGATTTCTTGATTCACATTTTTGTTTAAACGAATATTCTTTTGATTATGGAAGAAGGATGTGTTTCTATCTCCATATTTGAGCGAAAGGGCTTAGGATCTTAGCCTCCAAATCTCATATTCCTGTCTATATGCTTCATTCAATTTTTGCTTAATTGGTACTCTTTTTGGGGAAGTTTGGGAGTTACTTATGTTGTCTCCATGTCATTCTATAGTTGTCCCAAATCTTTCTGCATCTCAACCATTCTCTTTCCAAGGACTTGATACTTATTTATAGCCTAATCTTTTAAACCTTTTGCACAAGGTAAAGCTTTGTTTCCTAGATGAAGGAGGGAGAGCCATTAATATAGGTTCCCTGCACTTTTTTGATGAGAAGATGGGATTTGTCCTATTTTAGCCAAAGGGGATTGAAGCAGAGAGGGATTGGTCCTTGATACTCTTGGCAATCTATGGTGAGCATGACTGGTTTGTTATCAAAAACTATGCTGGGAAGGATATCAATCTGAAGCAAATACCCTTTTTGAAAAAGGGAGCTATGGACCAAAAATATGTCCAATCTAACAGCAATGTGGCCTACCCTGATTCTGTTGTTTGACCAAGTGAAGTATCCTCTCTTTGGTAGTACATATACCAAATCAGAGTCTCCAATTAGGTCTGGGTCAGGTATTCTCTGAAGGGGCCATGTACTAGAATGTCTCCTCTCCATTATTTGTGTGATATGGTGGTATTGAAGTCTCTTCCCACTATGGTGCATAGATATTCTCTAAGAGAGTTCAACGACTGCCAAAAAAACTTCTTACTTCCATATTGCATTGGACCATAGAAATTACATATTTTAACTATATATTGGGTTGTTGGAACTTCCAACTTTGCCATCATCCAATTGTTATTTTCTTTCCCTTAGAGGAGCTTATACTTCCTTACATCTTAGAAAGTTTCCAGTCCTCCCAAAGCTCCTCTTGCACTTACTGCAATTCAAGTACCAGTTTTCCACACTTTTTGAAGGAGAGTGCATGCATCGTTTGCCTCCATTTTAGTCTCCTCGAGCAAAAGAAGGGAGACTCTTTCCTTGTACAACATGCTTTTAACTACTTCTACTTTTTGTTTTCCTCCCAATCCTCTACAATTCCAAGAGTTGTATTCATTATTAAAGAGGGGTCCAAATTTACCTCCAATTTTAAGTTTTTTCCCTCTTCATTTTTTACTAGATGTAGTTACCTTATTGTGCTTATTTAATGAGGCATGCTTTCCCGATTATTTTTCTTTGTCTGCTTCATCTTCTCTAACTTGTGGATTGATATTTCTTCCCAATTTCTTATGCATGAATTGATCTTCTTCTATATCTTCTGAAGATTCATCCAACGTTTGCTTTAATTTTTGTTTGGTGATAACATCAATGACATCACATTTCTCATTACTTAGATGTGAATTGATTTCTTGGATTGGATCCAAGGGTAGAATTGAAATATAATCTTTTTCACCTTTCTCCTCCAACATTGCTTAAGGATTTTAGATTTGGATACTTGTGTCTGATATCTTCTCTCTTAAAGGATTACCTTACTCATCTACTCTACCTCCTTCATCAGCTCTAGCTAGGGCTTGAAAGTGGTTTGAGAGAGAAGAATTCGGTGGATTGGTTGGTGCTTAGGTTGTTGGAGCTTTTTTTTCCTTTCCTCAACACCTAGTGCCAACATTGTCCTTTCTCTTTCCATGTTTCTTTCTCCACTTTCTTTGGGAAGTCTCTTGCAAAATGTCCATATTCATGGCATGTTTTGCATTTGAAAGGAAGTTTATCATAATATAACTTTTGAGCATGAGACCAACTATCCATGGAAATATTCATGCCTCAAGTGGCCTTTTGTCTAGATCCACCTGCACACATATCCAAGTGCTTGAAAAAATTGGGGTTTTGGGCTTAGATTTGTCTATATCACCCTAGGGAGTATCCTGTAGCTTCCAAAACCTCATCAAACCAATAATGTAGGGGGAGATGTGGTAGCTTTACCCAAAAAAGGACAACTGAGGGGATATCACATTCAGGGTCAAAAGACAACATCCATTTAAATACATACCTATTTTCCCAATAAAATATGGCCCATTTTGAAATATCATATCTTTATATTCCTTGTTCTCAAAGAGAAAGACATAGTACCCCCACCCACATAAGTGATGCTACATCCTTCTTGAAAGAATCAACCTTCAATTTTAATTTAACTAGATCTCCATATCCCTCGGGGATAACCAAGAACCCGTAAAGATTCCTACCAATCTTCTTTTTGAAAGACCTTGTGCTTTCATTTTTTCTGAAGCGGAGACCCTATCTTGACTTCTGGGGATGATGTCCTCTTTACAAAACACATGGAGAGTGAAGGACTACATGAGATTGAAGCAAAAGGGGGTTGGTGCAATGTGACTAGGTGGTGGAAACACTGTCATCCAATCAGCATCTAGGATCCCCTGGGTTATCGTCCTAAGAAGGATCCATGGTCATAGGCACAAATGCGGTTAAGGTTTCATATCAACAAAAATTTCAGATCTAAACCTAAAACAAATGCATGATAAAATCTTAACTTGATTGGAAATCCAAATCATAAGATATTGTGATCTATAACTTAGGTCTTCATTTTGCATTGCCTGATAAGATCTCTCAAAATGCTCAAATAAATGGAAGTTTTAAAAACGACCCAAAGGATAAATGGTGAGAAACAATGAAAAACATATAACATAAATGTTGAGAACTTTCCAATGGTAAAAGGAATTCCCAAAATGATGTTCGTAATCAAAAGTTATGAACATTTTACGAACACCAAAAAACCATTTAAGATTAATAATATTACATTGGCTATTCACAATAAAATCATATCATTTTAATTCCAAATTTATGAGAGTGTAGTTGAGAAATTTTCATAAAATTTTAGACTTAAAATAAAATTTACTATGTTATCTTTTTTTTTAAGTTACAAAAAGAAATATTAATATACAAAAAAGAGCACATGCATAGAGTCTATATCTTTGATATCATTAGTGTCAGGACACTTGTATCATAGCAAACTACCTATCATGGACCTGCCCTTGAAGAGGGAAACCTAATCACACTAGACAAAACTAAAACAGAGCATAGCTATGACAAGCAAATTGAGCATACACAAGAAAAAACATATGGCTTAAAAAAACTTAAGGCCTTACGACTCTCTCCAAGGTTCTTCAACAATAATATATGGCTTGTAGTAATCTTCATCATCAACAGAGAGAGCACATTTCGAATCCGAAGGCGGTTCAGTTGTAGGAGGAGATACCAACAACATTTGTGACGAGTTTCCAACCTGCACACGACCCCCCCAAATTTTTCATTTTTGGCTCTGTATTGTGCGAAGCTTATTCCAAATGCCGGATGGACATAGTGTCCTGTTGCTGGGGGTTCCACTGAGGAGGATCCTATGGATGCTGGCTCAGTGAAGACGAGCAAGCTGACTTTCCAAAGGAGCTCTCTGAATTGCTAGGAGGAGGAGGGAGCTCTGTCTCTTTCCCAGAGCAGCTGAGCTAAGACATTTTTCATACTCCAATAGTGGGATAATTGTTATCTTGGGGGTTGAGTCCTGCGGTAGTGAGCCATAGCTTCTGCTTCCCAATTATTCACGACTCGACGAATGCTGGGAGGGATATGAGCACCATACCTTGCAGAAAGGGAGCGACGCGTCGTAGCACGAACCCTCATCCCCCTAGATTTGCTTTCTCCACGAGGCATAACATGAATGCGACACGGCATGGAGGTTGAATAGTCCATGAACTTTCAAACCTTAACCTTCTTCCTGAGCCGAGAACTGATGATCTGTGTCGAAATGAGGAGAGCAAAGAGCTCGCGGAGGATGAACATCTGCAGAAACTGGATATGTGTTGAACCATCATGCTAGGTGACATGTGTGCTGAGTTGAACGTCGTCAAATTTAAATAACCTATGCTGAGAGAAGTGAGCCATTACAACACAAAAATTATGTGAGGTGACTTGTGTGTAGAGACAAACACCATCAAACTTAAATGACCTGCATTGGGACAAGCGAGTCATTAAAACCAAAGACTTGCTAACAGGCGTCATGGGTGCATTTAATGAGTTGTCCTTCCCACGTCCCGCCTCGAAGCACCCACATCCGGGGAAAATTTACTATCTTATCATAACAATTGTAAATATTTAATTAATAAAAATGATTGTAATAATTTATTGTCTAAATGTGATGGTTATGGGAGGGAGTGTTATCCTTTCCACCTAATAAGTCTTATTCAAATACTTGCAATCCATAAATGTGTTCTAACAATTCTTCAACACAATGTTGTAAGTTGCACTTACCAATCCAAAAACAATATGAAAATGACAACATTTTATCAAATTGACCAAATATTTAAACTATTTTTGAAAGCCTAAACTAAACCAAACTTTAAAAATATCAAATTTTGTCCATAATTCTATAAATATAAATCTAAGATAGACACACTTTTATCTAAAATATAAATCTAAAATATTTTGTTGAAAATATTAAAAGTTAAAAAAAACACCTTTCATCCAAAATTAGGAAAATATAAATCTACTAAAATATAAATCTAAGATATTTTATTGAAAATACTAAAAATTTAAAAAAACACCTTTCATCCAAAATTAAGAAAATATAAAAATATAAATTTGCCAAAATATAAATCTAAGATATTTTATTAAAAATACTAAAAATTTAAAAGAACACCTTTCATCCAAAATTAGGAAAATATAAATCTAAGATGGACACACTTTCATCCAAAAATATAAATCTAAAATATTTTGTTAAAAATACTAAAAGTTTAAAAAAACACCTTTCATCCAAAATTAGGAAACTCTATCATCAACATTATAGTCCTTTTCAAAGACTAACCCTTTGAAAACAAAACTTTTCATCCCATTATATGAGTATGGGATCGATTTGTATTTTATTTTCTCTTTTATTGAAATTTGGTTAGCAAAAATAATTAATATGAAAGTTTGATATATTTAAGTTTATTTAGAATAAGATACAATTTGAAGACCAGTTTAGATACGTATAAAACTTGGATTATAATTAAATTTTAATAATATTAAAAATTTCATAAATTTAATTTAAAAAATTACAAATTTGAGTTAAAATTGTTATTTTTTTATTTTTAATTATATAATAATTAAGTGATGAATTATATGATAATTGATGAATGGATAAATGGTAATTGATATATAAAAAGCTTGTAACTAATGTATGGATAACCAATCGTTTATGGCAGATCACTAGAAGAATGGATGGTTGATAAATGGATAGCTCATATCTGATCCATGAATATGCATAAATAACATATACTTTGAGGGTAGACTCATAGTTGACATGTAAATAATATATAATTTATTATGCATTGACATTTAGTAACCACAAATTAAATAATTATGCTAATATGATTGTATTAATGTGTATATGTATATAATCATATTAATGTGTATATATATAGATAGATAGTGTGATGTATATATGTTTTGAAGTAATTGATACGTTTTGAAGTAATTGAAAATATACTGCGAGTAGCGTCTTAACTTCTTCCACCATCAACATTTAGTCATTGCATACGAAGCTTGAAAGACTCACCGAGAAAAGAAACATCAATCGAATTAATACGAGATAAGATGTGTCATGCAGACTATGATTCGTGTGGGGAGCAGAAGTTTGCCATATCCTTGAGTCTTGATCCTTGATTACAAAAGCTACAAATCTTGATTCTTGATGACCTTATAATCCGATCCATATCCCTGCAGAATGATTCTAAGAATTATTCAGCTTCTTCTGTAAAATATCAACGGCTTTATATCCAGCTATGGGGAATTACGCGTCGCTCAGACTGTGTCCGCGGCGTTCAATAAAATTGATGAAAGTGAGCGGAGAAATCATAGAATTGCAGGGTCCTCTTTCCGTTCAGGAAATTGCCCAGGAGTACCCTGATCACTGGATATTCGATGCAGAAACTGTCACGCGACTTGGCCTTCTTCATACTTTGCCTCTTCATCACACTGCGCGCCTCCAGGCTGGGAAAAGCTACTGTCTGGTTCCGATTCCACCGAGCAGTAACGTGAGCGCAACTTCCAGACTGAATGAATTAAGAGTAAGGGCTCTGGAACGGAGGGGTTGCTTCCAGATTGTTTCATCGACGCAAATAGATGGCCACGCAGGGAACAATGGCGTCCGAATAAAAGTGATAATGAAGAAAAAGGACATGGCCTCTCTGCTAAATTCTCAAGAAAAATCCAAAAATCTCGTAGATACTGGTTCCAGCGCTGGAAAGGCTGCCAAACTATCGCCAATTGTAGAGGGTTAGGATGGAGGCCTGGCCTCGGAAGTATCGCAGAGCCCAACAGACCCACGGTAAGTAAAAAGCTTTCATGTCATTCTATGCATATATTGTTGCTACCTGACTAGGATTTTGCTGTAAATTGTAAATTGGTAGGAGGTTTCAAAATTTTTATATAGATAAAAATGTTTTTTTTTTGTCTTTAAAACTTTCAGAAAACCCAAACCTGCAACTGGTGCCAATCAAGAATCTGAGACTCATCACTTTCAAACCCAAAACCTGCAACTGGTGCCAATCAAGAATGTGAGCCTCATCAGTGCATCAAACAACTGGTGCCAATCAAGAATGTTTGCCTCATCAGTGCAACAAACACATAAAGTCGGAACCCTTGGAAGTCTTCTTGGCCTACTCTACAATAAGACATTATCATCAACCCAAGGTCCATTTTATGCCTATCAGAGCCTCTTTCAATTTTTGTCTATTCAAAGAGCCATATAATCTTATCTTCAAATCTGTCCCGTCCCGTCCAAAGATAGAAAGAGTTTTAGAAAGTTTGCTATACAACAAAAAGTTGTTTAATGAAAGTTAAATGTCACAGAATATTTACACCTCAACAGCCCATTTACCATATATATTGGATTTGGAAATATGGTCATAAAATAAATTTTGATAAAAGATGATCCTTCTTTCTCCACCTCAAATTATAACTTATTACAACTATTTAACTTGTGCTGAGTGAATACCAATAGGCTACAAGTTAAGTGCTATGAACAAGTTATGTTACTTCACTTGTTCTCCATGCTTAGTTGTGATCACCCATTGTCTATATTATTTTTAATATTCTTTTATTTTTATAATTGTTATTTCCAATTTAGAACGACACCAATAAAATCAATAAAATCAATCTTGATAGTATATTTGTCTCATCCATCATGCAATCTAGGAAAAACATACTTGCTACTTACCCCAAATTCTAAAACATAAACACCTATTGACATATTGATAATGGTGTCAATTCAATAAAGTTGTGATAACTATGATTATTAGCAAATTCTATAAAAGAAGATATTAAATGATCATTTAATTTAAATTAATCATTTATATAGTAATTGTCTAAAAAACCCTATATATACTTTACATTTGACCTTCCAACAAATCCAACCAAATTTAATACTAGACAAATAAGAAAAAAAATCCAAATTGCCTAATTTTTAAATTACTTATTCACATATATTTAAGAGATAAACTACTTGATTCACATAGTTTAAAGACATATCCTCTCTCATTTAGTTCAAATTTTATTTTTAATGTGTGATGTTATCAAAAGTGATAATTTTGTAGAATTAAAAAAAGTTAAATTATTACACTTTATCTTTTTATATTTATATGTATATGTGGTTTAGGTTTTATTTTCAATATTAAATAAATATTTTTTTATTTAGATTTGATTGTAATGTGTTCCATTTTCAAAATTAGTCATTTTATGAACTCTAAAATGCATGTAATTTTTTTTGACAAGAATGGTTATGATTTGTATTAAGTGGTATAACCACTGAGAAATGATCTACAAAGTTTGAAAACTGCTCTTTAAAGATAGTTGCCAAAAAACAAGAAAGACTGAAATTACTGTAGCCTATACATAGAGAATTATTGTTGTTACATAGAAGAAACACAAGTAACATACTTAGCTTACTACTACAGAAAACAAAAAGCACAAAACAAAAAACCCCCAAGGGTCGCAGTCTACCTTCCTTTGTTGGCCAAGATGTTGTCATTCTGTCAAACTTTACAACACAGATTTTCCCACATGGAACGAATGGACTTTATTAACAACAGCAATGGCGAGCTTCAGACAGACAACGAGCTCCGCGAGATCATTAGGTCTATCGGCGTCGAAAACTCTATGAATCGGATGGTTAGCGCATTACGTAACCGCAATGGCGGGAGACGGAAAGACTACGGGCTCCACGAGATCATTTGGTCTATCGGCATCGGAAACTCTATGAGTCGGATGGTTAGCGCATTACGCAGCCGCAATGGCGGGAGACGGAAAGACTACGGGCTTCGCAGCGAACAAAACATATCAGCGAGCAGAAGAACGAAAGACTACGGAAGAATAGTCCTATTCATAGCTGCAACGGCGGAAGACCATCAGACTGCAAGTTCCGCGATCAACATAAAACATTGGCAAAAAGAAAATTTATATGGCGGATGGTTAGTCTGTTGAGGAGCCACAATGGCGGAATCATAAAGGATAGTGACTTTTTCACCCGCAACGGCGGAAGGATAGTGACTTTTTCATCCGCAACGGCGGAAGCCCACAACTCAAGGATTGGCGACAACCACAATGCGGGGTTGAAAAATCAAAGCGATGATCGGGAGACTTCATAGTTTGTCGCCCACAACGGCGGAGAATGAAAGAACAAAATGTTCTGATGCGAAACCAAACAATCAGCCGATTAAGGCAAATGCATCGGAGAAGAATATCGAGACTGAAGCTAATTATCTTTCCGCAACGGCGGGAGAATAAGCAAATAAACTTCCAATGTAAACATGCTGAAGTGGCATGGCACGGCATTGCAGAGCAGCGTCTAGAATGAAGTGATTTGGAGTAAGGGAGAGTGGAACTCCATTGTGAAAGGTAAAACTCCAGAGTAGAGGAATTCTCCATATTCAGAGCCGAGCCCAGGGCCCTTTGAACTGGAAACAGTGGAACATGAAGAGTCTAGCACAATATTGATTCGATGAGAAGCCAATGGGATTAGAGAATTAGAGAACGACTATCCGTGGAATGCAGAGAGTCAGACAAGCTGGGTATTCAAAGGAGTTAAAGTTTTTTGGTTAGAGACTTTGAGAATCTATGATATTCGTGGAATGTGATTCGTTTGTGTACAGATCAACATTCGAGATTTGGAGAGTCGTGATAGTTAGAAAACTATTAACTATTTCTCATTTGCAATTAGATGGTACATGAAGAGTTCGTAACCGTTTCTATAATGAACGGAGAGAATGAGAATCGACTGAAATATATATATATTGTAGCAAGCAGACCAAAAAGACTGAGAGTTGTTCAGTAAGGTAATTTCAAATATGAGAGATTGAGCACATTGTAGAAAAGGATTGAAGAGCTGGACACAATGATGAATAGAGATTAACAGTTGCAGAGTATGAAGAACAGAGGAGAATAACAGAAGACAGGTGCAGAAAAAGAAAAGAGAAGACTATGAACAGGTCCAGATGAGAAAGAATACATGAATGATACAGTGACAGTCTCGGTGAGTTCTGTATGTGCTTAGTCTTGATGATAAACAGAGAAAAATGTACAGAGACAGAAGTATCACATATGTTATGAATATTTGTAAATGCTGATTTATAAAGCCTAGTCATAGACAGTGAGGGGTTGTAAGGGTTTGATTCATTCTGTAATTCAAAGAGTTCTCTAGGTGGTAGGGTGGAGCAAGGGAGAACAAAGTTCTCTGGGGTGTTGTAGCATCCCTCTGGTTGTTGCCAGAAAATAGAAACAAGTTGGTGCTTGTATAATTGGAAGTTGGAGCTTCCAGAGGTAGCAGCCTCGTCTGGGTTAAAGCTCAAGCAAAATAAAAGAATGTAAAGAGGAGTTGGAGCTTACCTTTCATTCTTAAGAAGAAGAGTTTTTTTTGTTTCCTCATGAAAATATTATGTCTAGTGTATGTTGATGTGAGTGAATGTTGACTGTTATTTAATTTGCTACTATATGTTGAATGGTTTAAACATATGTCCATAATAAATCTGAAACATCCTTTAAAAAGATGCATTTTGGTATGTAACTGATTCACCCCCCCCCCTCTCAGTTACTTTTAATCCATCCAACATTTGGTATCAGAGCAGGTTGCTTCAAATCAGTTTAACCACTGGAATATAGATCCTAATCAATGGACAAGAAATCGGAATTTACCAAACATGGACTACCTCTATTTGATGGACATAATTATGCCTTTTGGAGTATAAGAATGAAACTATTTCTACAGTCTCAAGGAGTTGATGTATGGCAAGCTTGTTTAAATACATATAATGTTCCAGCAACTATCCCAATAGATCCTATAAGTAGAAGACTCTATGAGAGTAATTCAAAGGCTATGTATGGTATTCTAGGAGGACTAGCAGCTTTAGAATTTGTTAAAGTAATGAACTGTTCCTCAGCAAAAGAAATTTGGGACAAACTGAAAACAGTCTATGAAGGGGATGTTAAAGTTAAAAATGCCAAATTACAAACATATAGATCTCAATTTGAAAGTTTGAAAATGGAAGAATCTGAAGATATAGCCACTTATTTCCTCTGAATAGATGAAGTTGCCAATACCATGAGAGGGCTAGGACAAAAGATTGAAGATGAAGCTATTGTGCAAAAGGTTCTTAGATCTCTTCCTGCTAGATTTAATCCTAAGGTTTCTGCATTAGAAGAAAGAGCATATTTAGATACCTTAGATATGGATACACTTAATGGAATACTGACTGCATATGAAATGAGAATTTCTAGTGAGACTTCTTCCAGGAAAGAAGCAGCATTCAAAGCAGCAAAGAAGGAGAAGAAGAAGAAAGAAGAAGAAGCGAACCATTCTGAAAAATCAGAAGAAGATGAAGAAGAAGCAAATTTTGTCAAGAGCTTAAGAAAGGGTACAGGTAAGTACAAAGGTAAACTTCCTTTGAAATGTTTTGGATGTGGTAGAATAGGCCACTTTGCTTCCGAATGTCCATATAGTAAGAACTCTGACAATGAGGAAGAAAGCAGTAAAAAGCCAAAGTAATACAAAAATAAATACAAGAAGTCTTTAAATAGACGTACTTTCAAGAAAAAGAGTTTATTTACTAAAGAAGAAAGTGATATATTTGATTTCGATGAAAGTGATGATTAGTCAGATGAGAATCTCTTTATGGCTTTCGAAAATTAGAAAGACCAGTCTGAAGAGGAAGAAGACGGTGAAGTGGATTTGGAAGCAGAATTGGTAAGTGCTCTATGTGATTTAAGAAGAGAAAGAAAATAATGTAGACATCTTAAGAGAAATGTTAAAGAACTTGAGGATGAGTTGAAAAAATAAAATGATTCATTTGAAAGCACTGAAGCAATGGAAATTAAATTAAAACTAAAACTGGAAGAAGCTAGAATCACTGAAGAATCTCTAAACAAATTAATTATGGTAAAGGATAAAGAGATTGAAAACCTGAAATTAGAAGTTGTCTTATTAAGGAAGAAGGTACAGGAAAGTAACATGAATCACAGTTCATCAATTCTAAATCAGATAATAGAAAGTCATAGATCTGTAAATGATAAATATGGACTTGGTTATAAGGCAGCAATGATCAATGAGTGTTCTAGTTCAAGTGTGAAAGAAATAGGTACAAAAAAGAAGAATGAGAAAGGAGCTGATGAGAATTCAGTGGTTGAGAAACAGGAAGAAAAATCAAGACCAATTGTTTAGAAAAGGACACATGACGGGTGTCATAATAAGTTTAATGGCTATTGTTTTTTTTGTTACAATTATGGACACAAGGCTGCGTTTTGTACTAAATTTTCAAGAAAAATATATGAACATAATGGTTATGAGAAGTCTAGACATGGATATGGAAAAAGATTGGATGTGACAAGTTAAAACAGAAATAGTAATACTCATAACATATTTGATATTTTAAACCATGGAACAGAATGTTATAAGTGTCAAATTTTTGGTCATATTTCAAGAAATTGCCCTATGAACTTTCAGAAAGTTAGTAAACCCATCTATACTCATCAACAAACTCAAATCTGGAAAAGGAAGACTGAAAATATGAAAGCTGAAAAATGTAACGTAGCCCTGCAAGCTGAACATAAAATCAAATGGATAATAGACAGTGGATGCTCCAAACATATGACAAGAAGTAAACATTTGTTTATCAAACTAGACAAAGGAAAAGAGGGGTCTGTCACATTTGGGAATGATTAGACAACTAGAATAATTGGAAGAGGGACTGTATGTTTAAACAGTGAGCAAAACTTGGCTGAAAATGTCCTGTTGATAGAAGATATGGAACACAACTTGCTGAGTGTTAGTCAAACATGTGATAAGGGACGCTACATGATATTTGATTCAAATGGATGTCAAATCAGAGATGTGAAAACAGATAAACTAATAGGTACAGCCACAAGAAATTCAAGCAATGTCTATATTCTAGATGAGAAAAAGAATGAATGCTATCTTAGTAATGAGAATGAAAGCTGGTTGTGGCACAAGAGACTAGGTCACATCAATTTTGATAATATGATCAATGTGAGTAAGAATGAAGCTGTAAGAGATTTACCATCCTTAAATAATCTCTCAGGTTCAGTGTGCAAACAATGCCAACATGGGAAGCAAACAAGAGTCAGATTTAAAACAAAAGAATACTCCACAAGTAAACTGCTTGAGATAGTGCATACTGATATTTGTGGGCCCATGAGAACACAAGGGATGAAAGGAGAAAAGTATTTCTTATTATTTGTGGATGATTACACTAGGATGACTTGGCTTTACTTATTGAAAAGGAAATCTGAAGCCTTTGACTGTTTTCAAATGTTTAAAGAATTTGTTGAAAATGAATGTGACAAGAAAATAAAGTGCCTGAGATCTGATAATGGAGGAGAGTACGTGTCAGATGAATTTAACAAATTTTGTGATGTGAATGGGATAAAGAGACACTTCTCTGTGACTGAAACACCTCAGCAGATTGGGGTAGTAGAAAGGAAAAACAAAACAATAGTAGAGATGGCTAGAACCATGCTCCATGAAGCAAAGTTGAGTAATGTGCTTTGGCCTCAAGCTATTCACACAGCAGTTCACATTCTAAATCAATGTCTGCTAAGAAATAATTAGTCTGTCATGCCATATCAAATGTGGAAAGGAAGACCAACCAGCGTTAAACTTTTCAGGATTTTTGGCTGTAAGTGTTATATCAAACGAGTAGATCCACATTTGGGAAAATTAGACTCTAGAACCGATGATGGAGTATTAGTTGGCTACTCCTATTCTAGAAAAGCATATAAATGTTATAATTTCAGACTGAGAAAGATCGTTGAAGCAATAGATGTAACATTTGATGAATCTGCATTCTTAAAATCAAAGACTAAGCAAAAGGAGTTTCAGACTCATGATATATTTGACAAGCACAAGTCAGATGATGAAGAGGATGAAATAGAAGAGGTTAAGGCTGATGACAGTGACAGATATACATGTGATGATGAAACAATGCTTCAGTCCTTCAAAAAATACAATTTCAACAAAATCTTCAAGTAGTTGAATATAGAAAAATCACCCTGAAGAATTGATTATTGGGGATATAAACTCAGGTGTCGAGACAAGAAGTAAAAGACAGCAACCCATCCTTGAAAAGCAGGTATCACTTCTCTCTCTGACTGAACCAAAAAACGTGAAGGAAGCTATCAAAGATGAACATTGGGTAAATTCTATGAAGGAAGAGCTTAGTCAAATCGAAAAGAATCATACCTGGGAACTAGTTCCTAGACCTGCAAACAAAAATGTAATAGGAGCTAAGTGGGTTTTCAGGAATAAACTGGATGATACAGGAAAAGTAACCAGAAATAAAGCAAGACTATTCTACAAAGGTTATGCACAGGTAGAAGGGATTGATTACAGTGAAACTTTTGCCCCTATTGCTAGAATGGAAGCAATAAGGTTGATCTTAGCATATGCCAGCTCCAAATAAATTAAAGTCTACCAAATGGATGTGAAGTCAGCTTTTCTGAATGGTGATTTGGAAGAGGAAGTCTACATGGAGCAGCCAGAAGGATTTCATGTACAGGATGCATCACAGTTTGTTTACAGATTGAGGAAAGCGTTATATGGATTAAAGCAAGCACCTAGGGCATGGTACTCCAGACTAGATAACTACTTGATGCAGCAAGGATTCAAGAAAGGTCACACATATAGTAATCTGTACATTAAAGAAGAGAATAACAACATGATTATTATAGAAGTTTATGTTGATGACATAATTTTTGGGAGTAATGATGATGGACTGAGCACAAAGTTTGCTGAAAGCATGCAGCAGGAATTCAAAATGTCTATGCTAGGAGAGATGAAGTTCTTTCTTGGATTAAAATTCAATCAATGTGACAGAGGTATCTCTATTTCTCAAACTAAATACATTAATGAAACGTTAAAGAAATTAAAAATGGAGGACTATAAGCTAGTTGGTACACCTATGGTCACTGGATGTAAACTCAGTAAAGATGATGACTCTGGAGACGTAGACCAGACTATGTACAGATCCATGATTGGCAGTCTACTCTATGCTACAACAACTAGACCAGACATTATGCATGTTGTTTGTCAGGTTGGAAGATTTCAAGCTTCACCTAAGAAAGGTCACTTGTTGGCTGTAAAAAGGATTTTCAGATACTTAAAAGGAACAACAAATCATGGTTTATGGTATCCAACAGGTAACTCTCTTGACTTATATGCATTTACAGATGCTGACTGGGATGGATGTATTGATGACAGGAAAAGTACCAGTGGTGCTGCCTTCTTTCTTGGAGGTTGTTTGGTAAGCTGGTCCGGTAAGAAACAATCATCTGTTTCATTATCTACAGCTGAAGCCGAGGATGTTGTACTCAGATCCTTTGGATGAAGCAGATGTTGAAGGATATGCACATACAGTATGATGATCCCATTCTCATTTTTTGTGATAATACAAGTGTAATAAGTATTTCAAGGAACCCAGTGATGCATTCAAAGACTAAACATATACCTATAAAGTATCATTTTCTGAGAGAGAAGGTACTGTCCAAGGTGATTAAGCTTGAATATGTTGGAACAAAAGATCAGCTTGCTGATATTTTCACTAAGCCCCTTCCCAAATCTCAGTTTGAAACGCTTCGAGCTCAGCTGGGGGTTTGTCCACTATGAATATATTCTCATTCACATTACAGGTTGCCAAGTCCTTTATGGTCTTTTGTTGGCATATGGTTACAGCTTCTACTTTCTTGTTGTTTGGACACATTCAAGATAGATTGAAACAGTGACAGGGGGAGTCATGCTCACAGGGGGAGCATTATTTCTAGTCTTTGCCATGGATGTCAAAAGGGGGAGAAAGCTTTCAAAGTTTGCCATCATGTCAAAGGGGGAGTTTGTTGGCCAAGATGTTGCCATTTTGTCAAACTTTGCAGCACAGATTTTCCCACATGGAACGAATGGACTTTATTAACAACAGCAACGGCGAGCTTCAGAAAGACAACGAGCTCCGCGAGATCATTAGGTCTATCGGTGTCGGAAACTCTATGAGTCGGATGGTTAGTGCATTACGCAGCCGCAATGGTGGGATACGGAAAGACTACGGGCTCCGCGAGATCATTTGTTCTATCGGCATCGAAAACTCTATGAGTCGGATGGTTAGCGCATTATGCAGCCGCAATGGTGGGAGACGAAAAGACTACGGGCTCTGTGGCGCACAAAACATATCGGCGAGTGGAAGAACGAAAGACTATGGAAGAATAGTCCTATTCATAGCTGCAACGGCGGAAGACCATCAGACTGCAAGTTCCGCGATCAACATAAAACATTGGCAAAAAGAAAATTTATATGGCGGATGGTTAGTCCGTTGGGGAGCCGTAACAGCGGAATCATAAAGGATAGTGACTTTTTCACCCACAATGACAGAAGGATAGTGACTTTTTCATCCGCAACGGCGGAAGCCCACAACTCAAGGATTGGCAACAACCACAATGCGGGGTTGAAAAATCAAAGCGATGATCGGGAGACTTCATAGTCTGTTGCCCACAACGGCGGAGAATGAAAGAACAAAATGTTCTGACGTGAAACCAAACAATCAGTCGACTAAGGCAAATGCATCGGAGAAGAATATCAAGACTGAAGCTGATTATCTTTCTGCAACGGTGGGAGAATAAGCAAATAAACTTCCGATGTAAACATGTTGAAGTGGCGTGGAACAACATTGCAGAGCAGCATCTAGAATGAAGTGATTTGGAGTAAGGGAGAGTGGAACTCCATTGTGAAAGGTAAAACTCCAGAGCAGAGGAAGTCTCCATATTCAGAGCCGAGCCCAGGGCCCTTTGAACTGGAAACAGTGGAACATGAAGAGTCTAGAACAGTATTGATTCGATGAGAAGCCAATGGGATCAAAGAATTAGAGAATGACTATTCGTGGAATGCAAAGAGTCATACAAGCTGGGTATTTAAAGGACTTAAAGTTTTTTGGTTAGAGACTTTGAGAATCTATGATATTCGTGGAATGTGAATCGTTTGTGTACAGATCAGCATTCAAGATTTGGAGAGTCGTGACAGTTAGAAAACTATTAACTGTTTCTCATTTTCAATTAGATGGTACATGAAGAGTTCATAACCGTTTCTGTAATGAACGGAGAGAATGAGAATCGACTAATATATATATATATATATATATATATATATATATTGTAGCAAGCAGACCAAAAATACTGAGAGCTTCTCAGTAAGGTAATTTCAAATATGAGAGATTGAGCACATTGCAGAAAAAGATTGAAGAGCTGGACACGATGATGAATAGAGATTAACAGTTGCAGAGTATGAAGAACAGAGGAGAATAACAGAAGATAGGTGCAGAAAAAGAAAATAGAAGACTATGAATGGGTCCAGATGAGAAAGAATACATGAATGATACAGTGACAGTCTCGGTGAGTTCTGTATGTGCTTAGTCTTGATGATAAATAGAGAAAAATGTACAGAGACAGAAGTATAACATATGTTATGAATATATGTAAATGCTGATTTATAAATCCTAGTCATAGACAGTGAGGGGTTGTAAGGGTTTGATTCATTCTATAATTCAAAGAGTTCTCTGGGTGGTAGGGTGGAGCAAGGGAGAACATAGTTCTCTGGGGTGTTGTAGCATCCCTCTGGTTGTTGCCAAAAAATAGAAAAAGTTGGTGCTTGTATAATTGGAAGTTGGAGCTTCCAGAGGTAGCAGCCTCATCTGGGTTGAAGCTCAGGAAAAATAAAAGAATGTAAAGAGGAGTTGGAGCTTACCTTTCATTCTTAAGAAGAAGAGTTTTTTTTGTTTCCTCGTGAAAATATTGTGTCTAGTGTACGTTGATGTGAGTGAATGTTGATTGTTATTTAATTTGCTGCTGTATGTTGAATGGTTTAAACATATGTCCATAATAAATATGAAACATCCTTTAAAAAGATGCATTTTGGTATGTAACTGATTCACCCCCCCCCCCTCTCTGTTACTTTTAATCCGTCCAACATCCTTGATCACCACCTTTCTGAGCTGACAATTCTGAATTTGCAGCTGCCACTCTACCTACTGCCATCTTTGATACTGTAAGCTCCAACTTATCGAACCTTACTTCCAACTCTGTAATCATTCTGGTCATCGCGCTTTTTGAATAAGAAATGGAATCCGTGAATTCTTGACACAGACGAGAGAGATCTATGTCCACTATTTCCAAGTGTCTCTTGCCTTCAACATCAATTTGCTGCAGGTAACTCTTATGCATGTTAATTTTCCTCTAAATTGCCCTTAGTTCCACAACGACTGAGAGGACCGGGGTTGAGGAAGCAGAAGATTTTGGAGAGGAGTCCATGATCACTGAAGAAGCCTCGAACCAGAAACTCACAACCAAGCCTCCACTCTGCAGCTAATGAACAATGCAAATTGTAGGAATTCGTTCATTTCATGACCTGATAAGTCTTCCTTAATGCTCATTAAATTCAATATCTCAGGACGAGCCATCGCACAGGTCACACGCTGAAGATGGAACAACAAAGGACGCCCAGGTAAATCTGAAGTGCATGGAGTTTTGCTCATCATGGTCCTTTCTGATGACCTGTTTATGCAGACGGGACTTTGCAGAAGAGCTATAATGGCTGCATGCAGTAGACTACATGCCCACTTGATGGGAGTCCTTTTGCCACGAGCCACCATGAAGGAGGATGGGAGATCTAGGCACCATGTGGGAAAGCCCCTAGCTCTCATGCCCATGGTCTTATGGAATATGACATAGGGAGCTAGTCCCAATTGAAACTAAGGATCCTTTGCTCAAGGATGTGGCGATATTTGCCGCTAGATCGACTTTGTCATTTAGTCCTCTTAAAACATAGAAGTAATCAATCTTTCTGAAGGAATTTGAAAGGTTTTGAATCTTTTTTTATCAATTGTCATATTTTTATCTAAGATGGGAGGGAGATGGTTGTTAAGGATTGGATGATTAATCTTGAGTCCTCAATCACTGTGATTTCTGAAATTTCTTGGATTCAAGCTTGGCAGAGGCCTTGCCAAAGGGCAAGAGATTCAACGATGTTGTTAGTTTCATCACCTA
>LPNX010799679.1:9780-24743 GCA_001517045.1 Pseudotsuga menziesii | reverse complement strand
TATATATATATATATATATATATATCGTTTAATGGCATTCACAAGCTTCTAGAGTTTGATCCTTGTTGTTTCCTACTACCTCTAATGGTCCGTTCAACTCTTCATATGAGCTTTCCTATCCTCTCCTTTCATTATCTAATGCAAATCCCCTTCGTCTATGTGCAAGAAACTTCACAACTAGTGTCTCCAAGTAGAGTAACATATCCCTTTTCAATGGCTTTAATGGAAACTACAACTCTGAGTTCACCTTCATGTGTCTCTTATACCCTTGTTGTAGGAACCCTTCACATATTTGTGACACCCAATCTCTCTTTCCAAGATGTGGTGATAACAACAGGTAGTTAGACCCCTTTGGTTCCACATGGTTCACAAATACTTGATGATTTCCATAGTAATTGCTAAGGATGTTGAAGAATAGTGAGTTTGTTATATAGACAAATGCTTTATATATAGATTTAATGGCCTCTAGATTAAAATTGCAAACCTTTGTTAGTGGATCTCGTGTAACTAGAAACAAAAAATTGAGGAGGATTCTTACATTTACCCCTACACAAAAGCCTTGTTCATTGTGGAGTTTGACATCGCAAAGGATTGAGATTATATTCTCAACTCTTGGCCTTGATTTAAAGGAAAATCTAGTCTATGCATGAATCCTTGGTCTCCAACCTTTAAACCTTCAAATAATTCCCTCTCCATGGCTCCCACCTAGGTCAAACTTCCAAACTTGCCCCTACTCTTCCAAGGTTATGACTCACTCAGTGACAATGAAAAATGTGTTAGGAAAAATCCATTTGATAAGTGATGAAACATAGCACCATGTATTGTTACATATGCTCACATATGTGTAGACATGGACTTCAACAAAGTATTTCTAGAAAAATCAACTTAGTCATGAAAGAATACACCTGAATGAAGAAGTTGGATTATGAACAAGTTACTTTCTGTTGCAATGCATGTTTTGAAACATGATACATTGTCACTCATTATAACAAGGCCTCCAAGGTTGGACAATTAAGATCTCATCAATAACCCACTTATTGGGATAGAATAATAGAAGTACATCGTCTTATTTATGAGGACCCTTTAAAGCCCATTTGGCCTTCTGCCTAGCCAACAAGCCAATTAGTGCCCCCTTCAATAGAGATGTCTACCCATGAAGACCAATATTTCTTCTCTACCCTCATTATGGGAGATGCAATGCCCAAAGGAAAAGACAATAGAGTCCCCTCTTCCATAAAAGCTAGAGACTTCCCAAATCACTCCCAAATTTTGAGTGAGCTAAAAGAAAAAAAATCAATTCAAAACATCCTTACATAAGCCTGTTTAATCCCTCTAAAGATAAATATAATTGAAAACGATCAAGCAACAAGAGATCACCAAAAACTAGTCACCCTAATTCAGGGTCCAAAGAAGAAATGGATTGTAATGGTAAAGAGGAAATCATCTCTACCACCTTAAATAGTAAATGATGAAAAGAGTCACTAATAGACGTTAGTATGGTCATGCACTATTTACATATTATCGTGTTCTATAATTTCATTTATATTTGTCCATTAGATCGTGTTTAGATAGGAGTATGATTAAATCATGTTTTGATAGGACTATGAGGAAGAAAGAAAGAAAGAAAAATTCAAGATATAATAGGTTTTTTTTATTTTTATTTTTTTTATTTTTCCTATTTCGTAATAGATTATTGTAATAGTTCTTGGTATCTTTGAAATTATGAAACTTTCCTATTTCATAGATCATTTCACTCATTGTAATTATGTTTTGAAATTAACTTTATCTTTCGAATCTTAATTATTTATTCATCGTTAGATGTTTCGATCATTGACTTTATCATTCAAATCTTAATTTTTCCTATTTCATAGATCATTTCACTCATTGTAATTATGTTTTGAAATTAACTTTATCTTTCGAATCTTAATTATTTATTCATCGTTAGATGTTTCGATCATTGACTTTATCATTCAAATCTTAATTTTTCCTATTTCATAGATCATTTCACTCATTGTAATTATGTTTTGAAATTAACTTTATCTTTCGAATCTTAATTATTTATTCATCGTTAGATGTTTCGATCATTGACTTTATCATTCAAATCTTAATTTTTCCTATTTCATAGATCATTTCACTCATTGTAATTATGTTTTGAAATTAACTTTATCTTTCGAATCTTAATTATTTATTCATCGTTAGATGTTTCGATCATTGACTTTATCATTCAAATCTTAATTTATTCAACGTGTGATAATTTCATAAACATTCAAAATATTGTTGTTCAAAATTTGTATGTTCGGTATGGTTTAACCGTGTGTTATATATATATATATAGACATATATGTCAACGTGTCATATATGTATATATATATCTCAATTATATTTATATATATTTCAACATGAGTCATTCCTCAACAGAGAAATGATAAAAAATATAAAAATATTAGTAAAGAGGTTAATCATATTTTATGATCAATTTTTGGCATTTAATTGGAGTTTGTCAAAAATATAAGGATAAATATTATTTTATAAAGAAGATGTTTAAAAATTAGAAAAATTAGATAAATAGTGATTTATAATTGGAATTAGGTGTATTTTATTTTGTAAAATTAGAATTTAGTTTTGTTTAATCAAAATTTTGATAATAAAAATAGATTCAACATTTTATTTTGTAGTATCTAAAAATTTAACTATAAATTTTGAAAAATTATAAATTTTTTTTTCAAAATTATGCAAAAAAAAATTATCCATTTTAACTCAAACTCTCAAATGGTTAGGATACACATTTTATAAATATATATTATGTTTGTGACCCGAAATCCAAAAAGCAAGATTGTTTTTAAAATATTAATGTTGTGTTCTTATATACATACATGTGGTATTTATGCTCATAATATTATATGGCATTGGTGGTAGGTCGCATGGTGCCAAAATGTTAAAGCTTGGAGATGGAGAAGATGCCCATTACTAAGCCCATAAATTATTTTTATTTTTTTGGGTGGAAAGAATGGTCGAGTGTATGCGGAGTTACATTTTAATTATGGATTTATTAGGGTTTTAGTTTTGATGTAGATATTATCACAAAATCTTTAAATTTCTTTTGAGATTGCAAATATTTGATAATTAATATATTTTTTTGGTCATAGAATATCATATAATATTGGAAATGCAATTAAGTACTTTAACTTTTTAGTGATGAGAGTTTTTTTTTTAATATTAATTCAATGAATAGAATAAAGGAAAATAGATTTTACAATCATAAAGGCAATTCCAAGATTCATACTATATAAGATAAATGTATTCAATTGTTGTTTTGTGTATACACATCCACATAATATGCACAACAAATTAAGAGTGAAAAGTTGTTGGCCTCTTTCTTCTTCTTGTCTCGACCTGCAGTTCAATCACTCAACATAATACCAACATGACACCCCAAGACATCACCCCAACAGAGCAAGCTTAGTCGGCAACACCTGCGAAGAAGGCGTAGTCTCACCCGATATATATTAATGGGTAACTACCAGAACCATGATTCCTTAGTTGGAAAGGGATTATAATCCCTTGGTGCATGGCCAAGGCGCTCGACAAAGACAACACGATGGAGTTTTACTGTTGCGCGACAGCAGCACAGTGAGGCGTCGTGACTTGTGCGCGACACAACCTTGTCCTTACAACCCTACAACTGGTGCGACAATGCGACACAACTAATTCCTTATACTCAACAGACAGTGCGTGACTACACTTTTACTTAATAGTTTAACCATGAACTCATACATGCCATTTCGACCACCCTTAAATATTCATTCTTGTACTGTTAAACCGGATTGCGACATACATTCAAGAGTAACTGTAATAATGCAAAGTAAGCAAGTATTCATATAAACATTCACCATTCAACAACATTCATCCATATAACACGAGAAATAACGTGGAAACTCATCTGGGAAAAATCACCAAGGTGCTCTTCACCTGGCATGAGAATTGGATATAGCACCTTGTAGTCTGCAACTTGTAGGTTGTTCTTAAGATATGTCTTTTTGACTCAATCTTCTTGCTCTCATGCTCTTTGGTTTCTTCTTTTATCTACTCCTACTGACCTGCACACAGCCTAGATCGACTCTTCTACTTTACTATCTGTGCACTCAGCTAAAGATTACTCCACTTCTAGCGATCTGCGCACATAGCTGCAAGATCCGCAACTCAACTTCCTTCTACTTCTACTGTCCAGCCAACTTACTGAACTTACATAACCTTTTGAACCTTTATACAGAGAAGGTTTCTCTTACTTATAGCATCTACGAGACCATGAAGGGTCGACTGAGTACAACTCAGTTATTACAGACTCAACAACTTACAAAAATATCTATGTTACATAAATGTCAGCCCATACCTACCTGTGAAAGTATTGGAAGACATTAACCACATATTTAACTAGCTGCGGAAACGTCTTTCAACTCGTCTATACTGGTCATAACTAGCCACAAAAACTGTCCTTCCTTCTTCCGCTAGTCCATCCTTCTACGGTCTTCGTTTAATTCCACCTATCTAGCTTTAACTCTTCTATCTGCCTCTTCCGTCGACTCGAATCTACCTTCCTTGTCGCAACTTCTTTCCATCCTTACCCTATCTTTTCTCCATCGTGCATATGTTTTACCTTCTTGCGTTGGTTCCTTCATTCTCTTCTTGACCTGTTTTTACCCTGTCGTGCACGCACGTTTCCTCTTTTGCTTGCGCATCTGATTTATCGTTGTGCCCTTTTCCTGGCCCAACAGGCCCCCAACACTCACATGTGGCTCGTCCCGAGACACTAAGCAAAAAGGGACTTCTCCGCAAAAATGGCCTGCCGCAAAACTTCATGTTTTCCCCCAAGACTTATGTTTCTAGCACAGACTCAAACTGTGCAGGAAGACCAACCTTGTCTTGGAATTCCTTCACCATCTATTGCACTCTAGAAACTTCCTCTGCATGTGCATCCAACTGCTCTACACGGTCTAAATTGATATGTTCCAATGGTTCTGCCTCTAGTGATTGCGCTATTTGCTGAAGCTTCTGCTGCATGGGCTAAATAAAGCCTGTGAGCTGCCCAGCTTCCAACTAGTGTGTCTCCACCTCGGCTTCCCTAGTTTGCTCTCGGTCACGAAGATCTTGGACTTCTTGTTGCAGTTGTTTGATCTCTGCCATCTTTGTAACCTTCTCCTGAAAGGGCAGCTTCTTCATCTCTATCTTTGCAGCACTGATTTTCTCATCTGCATGTCGCACACTTTCCCTTATGTTTTATGCATTCTCATCTTCTAGAAGCGCTTCCCAAATCATGGAAACAATTTCTACTGCCTTTGCGGATAGTGTTTCTCCCTTGGTGATTTTCCTAGTAGCCTCTGACGTTGCTCTTCTTCTCTCCTCGAGCACCTCAGGAGGTGTGCTCACTACCTACCTAGCCTAAAGCTCCTCAACCTGATTCTTCAGCTTCACTGCAATCCATGACAGCCGAGAAACCTTAGCTGTTGAATCTTCATATTCCTGGTCGGCTTCTAGTGGGAACTTTGCGAATACACCCTTAATGGTTTTTTCTAATGCGACACGGCTATGCTCGCGTGCCTCAATTTCTTGTTATTTTTCCCTAAGGAGGGCCTTGTCCTTCTTGGCCTTCCTTTGTTGTTTTGTTGCTTGATAGGCAACGACATTCTCCTTACGTCGTACCTCTTTCGTGACTTCCTACTGCAAGTCATAGACTTCACCCAATGAAAGTTTGGATAAGTCGATCTGCAGTGTGTCAAACTCCTTGACAACATCATCAAATGCACTCATCTTCATCCCTATTTCCAGTGCGAACCCTTGGATTTGTACTTTGATCGACGACACTAGCACTGGTACAACTAATGGAACACTGGGATCCATGCTATATGTCTCGACCTCAACAGTGGCTTTGACCTTGTTAATGGCATCTACCAACTTAGTAAGGTGGTTCCCAACTTGATCAGCTATGCTTACCTGCCGCGTCTTCAAAATGGTGAGGCTATCCATGGCGACCTTAGCTACAGCTTCTGCAAGCATGCAGATATCCTCTTCAGTCAAGGTATCTATGTTATCTATCTTTCTAGCTTTCCTTTTCTTACATGGGGGATCCCGTCTTTGTTGCTGTGTTTGTTGCTAGGTCGGGATGTTCTCTTCAATAGGTGTGTGCGCTGAATCATCGTGATCAGAGCCACCATTGCCACCATCATTATCTTCTTCTTCCTATTCTTGCAACCGATTGTCCTGATCATCGCCTTCCTCATTTCCTTAGCCATTTCATTGTTCCACTGGTGGGTCCTCTTGGTTTTGTTATTCAGGCAATGACTCTACCAGTGGGACACGCCATTCATCCGACCATTCCTGGATGATTACATCCACATCAATGTTAGTGATCATGAACCCTGCATTGTGCACTTGTTTCGATGGGTTCTTCTTCGTCTCCAAAATCATGTTATGTGCATCGACTTGGAAATTGATTAAGTCTATGTACTTGCACATCGTCGCAGCCCAGACTTGGTGAGATCACCTGATAACATCGCGTAGCGCCTCGGTGTGCAGAAAGAACACAATGTTACTGTCCTTCTGGAAGATCTTGTTTTTCTTATCTTCCCACAAGTTCTAGTACTTTGCACCATGGAAAGGTAGTGGGAGATCCATTTGTTCATAATCGGGCAGATTGGCCCACAAGGTGAATGAGATCAAGATGAGCAGCCAGGAGTAGTGAAATTTATAGTTAGGGTTTTCCTGGGCCTACGCTATGTGGTTAATCAGTTCATTAAGCAAGAACTATGACCAGTTGAAAACCATACCTTGTGTGCACCACTCTATAAGCTCTATTGTTCCTGCGGTACATTGGGTCAGCCTCATTTTGTGTAGCAGCTTACAAGAGAGTATCCTTGCAATGAACTTCATGCTGGCATTGTCGATAGGGCCAATCTAGAATCCCGTTTTCGTGCGCTGAAGGTTATAGTTCAGATTTATCTTGGTGCTATCCTTGTTCTATCGCAAATATGGTGCGGGGTCATGTCCTTTCTTCGAAAGCCATGTGATCACTAAGATGAGCTCAACGTCGATAGGGTATGGTTGATCTAGCCATAGGAACCCTCTATGGAAGCAGACCAGGAGCTGCTTTACATACATATTGGTCTGGAGGTTGTGGCTGAAATGCGGCATGAATAGCAAGTTCATCAACCCTGCTTGGTCGACACCCTCAGCCCATTGCATCGGATTTAGCACTCGAGGCCCAGTCGGGCTAGTTTGAGTCGTGACCATACACTCCACGCTCTTTTCAAACCTTCCTGCTGTCGACTGTCAAAGTCCTCGAAGTTGAACTTGGCGAGCTTCGGCATTATGTCCATTAGCAGAGGGACATTCTCGAGGATTCAAGGTGCTAGTAATACTGTGGTGGATTTCTTTGGGAGCACCACTTCCTCTGCATCAGCTCTCCCCGGTCAGACATAATGCAGGAATTTTTCATCTTCCTTGTCATCACCCTAGCCTATGCTTGGTGGGGAGGCCTCCTCCATGGCTTCTTCTCCCAGCGCTTCCTGCTCCATCGACGCTTTGCTGGCATTGTCCAGAACGGCCTTAGCCTTCTATTTCCTTGTCATCTCAAGCTAGGATGACTCTCCAAGTGCTCTCTCCCCAGCCTGTCTTGGCTCTCTAAGTGGTTTCGCAGCTACAATTGGTGGTCTCTGAGCTAGGTTCGGTACAGGGCGCAAACCAAGGGTTGGAATATTGGTCGGGGTAGCTGCAAGAGCAGGTTGCCTCTTTATTCTTCTTGTCTCGACCTGCAGTTCAATCACTCAACACAATACCAACATGACACCCCAAGACATCGGCCTGACAGAGAAAGCTCAGTCAGAAACACCTGCGAAGCAGGCGCAGTTTCACCCAAGATATCTTAATGGGTAACTTCCAGAACCATGTTTCCGCAGTTGGCAAGGGATTATAATCCCTTGGCACGTGGCCAAGGCGCTCGACAAAGGCAACTTGATGGAGTTTGACTACTACACGATAACAGCATAGTGAGGCATCGCGACACAACCTCATCCTTACGACCCTACATCTGGTGCAACACAGCTGATTGCTTATACTCAACAGATAATGTGCGACTAAAATTTTACTTAACAAATTAACCATGAACTCATACATACCATTCCAACCACCCTTAAATATTCGTTCTTGTACTGATAAACCGGATTGCAACATACATTCAACAGTAACTGTAATAATGAAAAGTAAGCATTGTATTCATATAAACATTCACCATTAAACATAGTATTCATATAAACATTCACCATTCAACAACATTCATCCATATAACATGAGAAACAACGTGGAAACCAATATGGGAAAAACCACCAAGATGCTCTTCATCTGGCATGAGAATTGGATATAGCACCTTGCAGTCTGCAACTTGTAGACTGTTCTTAAGATATGTCTTTATGGCTCAATCTTCTTTCTCTCATGCTCTCTGTTTTATTCTTCTATCTACTCCTACTGACCCGCACACATCCTAGATCGACTCTTCTAATTTATTATCTGCGCACTCAGTTGTAGATTACTCTACTACTAGCGGTCTACGCACACAGCTAGAAGATCCGTGGCTCAACAGTCTTCTACTTCTACTGTCCAGCCAACTTATTGAACTTACACAACCTTCTAAGCCCTTATACAGAGCAGGTTTCTCTTACTTATAGAATCTACGAGACCACGCAGGGTCGACTGAGTACAAATCGGTTATTACAAACTCAACAAATTACAAAAATATCTCTGTTACATAAATGTCGGCCCATACCTAGCTATGAAAGTCCTGGAAGACATTAACCACATATTTAAATAGCCGTGGAAACATCTTTCAGCTCATCTGTACTGGTCATAACTAGCCACAAAAACTATCCTTCCTTATTATGTTGGTTCATCCTTCTGCAGTCTTCCTTGACTTCTGCCTATCCAACTTTAACTCTTCTATCTGCCTCTTTCGCCGACTCGGATCTTCCTTCATCGTCGCAACTTCTTTCCATCCTTAACCTGATTTTTCTTTGTCGCACGCATGTTTTACCTTCTTGCGTTGGTTCCTTCATTCTCTTCTTGACCTGCTTTTACCCTGTCGTGAGCGCACTTTTCCTCTTTTTCTTGCGCGTCTGATTTATCCTTGTGCACTTTTCTTGGCCCTTTTCCTAGCCCAACAAAAGCCAAACAAGAAAGTATAGTGGTTGGAGACCCATAGAGATGCATAAATGCTGATTGATTTGCATAATCTAATGGGCTCAAATGTACTAATCATCTTTCTTACTTTGGAGTATCTAATTCTTGCCTAGCCCAGTGGGTTAGCTCAAGTGTTTGAGAGTTGTTTACGCTAGTAGAAGGTCTCGGGTTCAAATCCTTGGGTGGCTATGCAAGGGCCTCACTTGATGTCCCCACTAGGTTAGGCTCCGTAATCAAGGTCGACGGTTTAGCTCAGGCACCATCCTAAAAAAATGGGGAAGTATCTAAGGGTTTCCCGAGCGATGTTCGATCTTAAAAGAAATGTACCCAATTCTTTCCTCCTCTTCATTTCCTACGGAAGTCATCTAGCATAAAGGCTAGTAGAAGAGGAATATCATTCATGTGTCATCAATGTGTAACTCCTAAGGAATAGTTGTGTCCAAGTGTGCACCCCCATTCTGCATTAATTCTATTTTTTAGTCAGAAGTGCCTAATTCTTGTTGCACTTCATACCCACAAGGAAATCCTCTAGCACAAACACTAATCATGGAGGGTTATCATTGATGAGTCATATTTGTGCAACTCCTAAATAATAATTTCCATGTTCAAGTGCACACCCTCACTCCTAGCACCAATTTCATTTCTTTCGTGTAAGTAACTAATTCTCGCCTCCTCTTTATCTCCCAAGGGAATTGCCTAGTACAAAGACTAGCAGTATATGGTTATCACTCATAAGTCATCATTATGTAACTCCTACATAATTAGGTCCAAGTGTGCATTGCCACTCTAATTAAGCATTGATTCTCTTTCTTACTCGAACCTATCCAATTCTTGCCTCCTCTTCATCCCCCCAAGTGATTCTTTTGTTGCAAAGACTATCAAAGGGTTTATCACTCATGAATTATCATTTCTTCATCACCACTCTAAGTGAGTGAATGGGTCAAGATTATTTGTAGAAAAGAAGACAAGCTTGGGATCCTTTAGTTCCTTCTTGTTTGGAGACCCTACCTATTGACATGCGAAATTAATTACCATGTTCAAATAGTAGGGTTGATACCCAATGAGAGTTCCCATTTAGACCTCTCAGTCTTTCAGATAGGGAACCCATCTAGTTTCTATACCAAAAATCATTACAATTTTTTAAATTTTATTTTAAATGTTTAAATGACAAAATGAAAATGAAATCATATCATATATGCAATATACATATCTAGCATGGATTTTTATATGTAAACTAATGACAAAGAGATTTACAAACAAAACCAACTACACTTCTACATTTATTTTCAACAAATGATTAATGGTAAATAATTCAGAAATACAAATAACTAGTGATTAATTAAGATTGTTTCTAATTGAAGAAGTAGTTGTAGTTCCACGTCCATAGGCTATAGTCAAACAACTAATAACTAAACAAAAATAAGAGTGTGTCATAAATTAGAGACTAATCTACACATTAAGAAGCAACCTCTTAACAATTCTAATAATAAAAATGGATAGAAGAAATGCCATATACATTATAGCATTAGAATCATAGTCTCTCCCTCAACAACTTGGACAACAATGACTTCTCCTTATTAATTCTCTAAAGAAGTTTTCAAAAATGTACAAGAAAAATTTATTTCTCCTTATGCAAAGTTAGATTTATAGATTTTCTAAGAGTAGATGCTTATTGAATTTGTTACTTGGACTGGTTTCCAAAACACATATTTTCTATAACTTCAATAAAGCTTATATTCACCCTTCATATTTAGTTTAAAAATATGCCCATCTTAATATGCTAATAATGATCCAATTTCTAGGAAGGTCTAAAGATGAGCATGCCCATGGGAGCCTTCCATTGATGAATTTTTTGGGGAAGGAAGCTAGATTCCAACTTCTCTTAATTTCATTCAAGGGCTCATGATTTAAATTTGGAATTCCTCTGGATGTAATTGCCTCGCTAAGAAAAGCCTTGGAATTTGTAGTTCTCTTGGATGGAAGGGTATAGTTTGAGTAAATTATTTCCCTGTTTCTAGTGGTCCAAACCTTCCAACACATATTTTGGCAAGGAATCTCAAATCTAAGATAGTATAGGCTTGCATGAGAGAGTTCCTTGGTAGGTGTTTTCCTATTCAGGAAGAATCTGATCCAATTATTTGGGAGGGTGATTATTTGATTGAGATCCTTTAAAATGTGACCCCAAACTTGCTTAGTGAATTTACAATTGAAGAAAAGGTGATTTGTTTTTTCTTCATCTTCTTTGCAGAGAACACATGGAGATGGTCTATAGATTTTACTTTTCTTGAGGTTTTCAGCCATGAGAAATTTTCTATGGACAAGAACCCAACACAATACATTTACCTTGGGGAGTCTTCCTTGTTGCCATATCTTTTCCCATATTCTAGAGAATGGTGGGTGTGGTTGTTTGATATAACGTTTCATATCCTTCCCTAAAAAAAAACACTAAATGTTTCCCCTATCCCCTACTGTGTTTACTACTCAATATGATTGGAGCTACCTCATGCAACATTTGCAACAGAAGGTCAAGCGGATTAAAAATTGTCTTGGCACATCCATAGTCCATTTCAACCACTTATCTCTGATGTCCCATTTTGACAAGTCAAATAGCCTCTTAATTACTTGCCCTTCAAGCCACTCCTTTATATCATAGAATCCTACCTTGTTTATAAGAGGAAACCTTCCCATTATGCTATCTTTCTAGATTAATTTTCTTGACATTTTCAAGAATCCAATATAATCCTTCCTAGATTATTTTTCTAATTAATTTGGATAATAACCAAATTTTCAGAGACCTCCCCTTCCCATTCACAATTATTTAAGCATATGGGTATTGATTTTGTGAATTAATTTTTGCAGAGAATTTCCTTCCACCGACTGCTATTTCCAAGTTAATTAACTTTGGATATTGGATGTTGATGCCTCAATTAATTTTTGGTCCTTTAAAAATATCCCATTTGAACAAGTGAAACTTTTTCTGATATGATTTCTCTCCTTGCCAAAGAAAATTATGATGCTTTTGTTAATATTTTTCATCACACCTACAGGAAAAAGAAGAGAAGAACATTGAAATCGAGGGGAAGAGGATAGGACAAACCTGACGAGGGTGACTTTTCCAATAGGATTTATCCATAGTATCCCCCAATTCTGAATTTTTTCTTTTATTTTTTGTGTGATTTTTTCCCATTCTAAGGAATGAATTTGATTATGAGAAATGGGGATGCCCATATATTTAAAGGAGGTCTAGTTCCCAATTCCAACGAAGCCAAAGAAGCATGAAATATCTTGAAGGAATATGCGGGATACATTCCATGTGAATATTTTTATCTTTTCTTCATTGATTTTAGCACCCGATGTAGCGATAAAGAAATCCATGGATCAATTAAATATTCTTGTGATGATCATCAAGGCTGATCCATATTTATGTGAGAAAGAAATGAAAGAGAATATGCAAGGAACACAGTGATACAATAAACTCATATTCTATTAAATGAATGAAATAGAACAAATTGTAAAAAAGGATTGATAGCTTTTGAGGCGGCATAGTAATAAGGATAGTGATGCACTCGGAAGTGTGATTTATGGAAGAGAGGAAAGACTGGCCGCCGAGCATGAAGATGATGAAGAGCAGCATGAGGTTTTGGGTTTGCCTTCGGCGATTATCATCGCCTCGCTATCAATCCAACTGCGCTTTTTCTTCTTCTTCTTTCCATCCAGATGCGCTACCACCTCCCGTTCGAGTGGGTTTCACAGAAAACGCGGGCAGAGGAGTTTTCGCTACTCGGGAGATCCGAACCGGTGACCTGATACACATCGCTGATCCCTTTTTGGCTCACCCTTCACTAGAAGCTTTGGGTAAGATCGGGAGGATGGTGGAAAGACAGATAAACGTTGTAACCCTAGGGTTTACCCTAGCCGCCGAAGACGAATATGGCCATCAGGACGACCCTGGTCTGGTCCAAATCTCCTTTATGCAGGTTTTGCAGGTTGAAGGCGCTGATGAATGCATTGCAATACATTTCTTGACTGCGTTATTGACAGAAAACGGCAATGAATGCAGCTCTCAATGGATTCAAGGGAGTTTGCCGCCTGACAGTATTTTTTTGGATGCATTGTATTATTTTGCGTTTAAACCCCTTTTTAAACATTCAGTGGGATTTGGGGCGGCTTGCCTCAATAGGGTCGATCCCCACAGCGGCGAGGACGAGGATAGGAGGACGGGGCCCATTCTATCTCGATGTGGCATTTTTCGGGCACTTCAGTACTGGATTGCAGAATATTTTCGGTATGCTTGCCTCTTTAATGCTGGTCATCACAGGGGTAAGGAGAGGAGGGTGAGCTGCGCCTATCCTTTTGTAGCTGAAGAATCTGATTTTAATACCTGTCTTGTTGATTCGGGATATAAGACAGATGTAGGGAATTTCCAGATTCTTGTTAAACTGCCCACCGGAAAAACATTATTGCTCTGGGTATTTGCTGAAGACACAGAGGATACTCTAAAAACCTTGATAGCGCAGAAAGAGGGCTACTCCTCAACTCTTTTTTACATTCTGCATGAGGGTAAAGTACTACGAGAGGGGGATAAGTTGAGGGATTGTTCGATTAGCAAAAACTCTACTGTGCATGTGCTGTATCATTTGCGGGGGGGATCAGTTGGGAACAGAGGAACAGTAGGTCCCTCTTCTTACAAGGACGCAGCTCGTTCAAAGGGGCCACATCCCTCAGCAGCTCCACCTTCTTCACAACCCAAGCCATATATTGTGGAGAAACTGGATTTTATCCCGTCTCTGGAGGTCAAGAATAACGAGGTATCAAAACTATTCAGTACTCTACAAACTCATGCTCTCATCTGCCGTTTTTATGGTTTTTGGCCCAGATCCTTTGATATTCATATCTGGATCTATACACACTGGACAACAAATTGTCAAATTCTTTTATGTTCCAAAGGATTTTTTGTTGTACAGTTCGAATCCAAGGAAGACTATCAGAGGATCATTGAGCAGGGTCCTTGGTTTTGGGGGAGAGCAGGGTTATTCTTAACCCCCTGGTTCCCTGAGTTTGATGCCAACTCTATGGTGGTAACCAAAATACCGGTTTGGGTGCGGCTGCCTAACCTGCCCCTTCCTTTCTGGCATCACCAAGTACTGGAAGACATTGGCAACCTGCTTGGGAAATTCATTAAAAGTGATTCTGATCTGAATGAGCAGGGGTTATTCACTTATGCAAGAATCTGTGTGGAGATCGACCTCAGCAAAGGTCTTCCTGATAGAGTCTAGCTGCTATACGAAAAGAATCAATGGATCCAGGAATTGGACTATGAAAACACAACTTTTAGATGCAGATTTTGTCATTTGACAGGACACTTACAAGATTCGTGCCCTCTTTCAAAACGTTTCCCCAAAAAGAAACAGGGGATGCATCCAAAAAGGAAATCATGGCAGGAATATTATGCTCCCTCTATTGATGAGGATTCAGAAAGTGAGGAGAGCGAACCAGCAGAACAACAACAGGACGAGGACAAAGAGGAAACAATGCATATAGATGAACCAGTGGAGGCACGCCAATCAGAATCAACAAATGCGGGTAAGGAAACTATCATGGAGCCACAAAATGATTTCTCCTTAACCGGGTCAAAGCGTGCACATGAATCCGAAACTTCAGAATCAGATAAAGATAAATCGCCTGTTCAGCCAGCTTTGGAGCAGGTGAGTAAAGAATTGATTGTCGTTGTACCTTAGCTG